>MU227417.1:362200-399333 GCA_018584345.1 Thuja plicata
AACTGCAAGTAATTATGTTTCATTATTCTGACAGCCTCTCGTAATGAATGGATCTCTATCAGGGAAAGACCACTATCACTGTGCTCATCTGACATAGGAGCACCCCAACCAAATACAACTAACATCTAACGGGCAACGTCATAATGCTCTAAGGTTGTAGCAATTTGACTATCACTCACCTTCAACTGCCCTGTCACATGATGTCTCTGAATACTCTGGCCCCCATGTAAGCTCTCTGACCCACAATCCGCACTATGATAGGAAGTTGTATCCACAATGCTCACCTCATGATCAAAATCATCATGTGTGCTATCATCAACGCACACATCAACAATCGAGGCATTGCTACTAGGCACCTCAATAAATGACTCATCTGAGAAAGTGGAAACTGTTGCTATATCACTCTCCTCACACACTCCCACTCCCCATGTAACTTCAAGTCCCTGCAAGTCACAATCCTTGGACTTGTCACCAACCAATGAATTCTCCGATTCATTTCGTAAGGTCTGATATGACAAACCAGACTCATTGCAACATGAGTCGTCCTCATAAATATCATCAGTAGTATCCAAATCACGAGTAGCAACATCATTGACCCATAAACCCTCTACTATCTCATGTTGATGCAAACACATCTCACTGCTATCATAGAAATCAGAATTACTAGAACTCGCATTTTTCATGCAATCTACAAAATTAACACTCTCATCATGCGAGTCAAAACTCAAGGTGACACCAATAACATCTTTTGCACTTGCTCTGTCATCAACGCCATCAATAGGCTCAAACAAAGGACTGCTGTCATAAAAATCAGAATTGTTATCATGGTTGATAACAACTTCTGGAGCACTGAAAGTACCAACACTCTCCTCAAAACTCACCTTATTTTCCATTGCTTCCTTTGAACTAATGAAATTATTTGTATTAGTGTTTATCTCCCTTTTCTTTTGTGACGTAGACCCCTTAAACATAGAAGTCATATACCGTGCTAATCTGTCTATGGTTGCCGTGTGTGAAAGCAATTCACCCATCCTTTCCTGACTTTGTCTAAGCTTATCCAATTCTTTCATCAAGTTGTTCAATTGGTTTCTCTGTTTAATTGATCTCCTCGATTTTTCCATGACTGTACAACTGCAAGAGTGTTGGTCACTCAAAATAAATGCTTGAGCTCAAAGATTTTCACCCCAACAGGATGGCAGGAAATTGTTCTAATACCAATGTAATATCCCTTGCTAAATGATGGAGAAAGATGATTTTTCTACTCAAGGAATATTGTCAAACAAGTTGCATACAATCTGAAAAATACCATAAACGAATTGCAGACCAAATATATATAACATATGATAGGCCAAACACATCAAATTTGCATCATATAGGACATTGGCATTTTGTCAAACACTAGCCATACATGACTCAAAAAATACAAAGTCTAAAGTATATATTGCTGCAAATGAATTCTGATCTTTATTTCAGACCGTTAGTGTTTGACAAACAAACTTATTGATGCAAAACATGCAAGCTAGAATTAATCAAATGCAAATGAAGAAACTTGGAATCCGATCGCAGTCTTTGGTGAACACCAAAATTGGGACACAGCTCACTGAAACATGACTCAAATTGGATCGCAGCCTTAACACAATGCACCAAGACCTTCAGGCATTTTACTATTCATGGTACTGTAGCGTTACTGTGCACGCGGGTACTGTAGCAGAACACTATTCACGGCTATTGTAGCAAAATCACTGTTCACGGCTACTGTAGCAATTATTAAATAGATAAAATCTGATATAGAATGGCTGCAAAGAATGAATCTCCAAGTCTGCTGTACATTTACCTTCAAATCCTTCAAACCCTAAATGGAATTCTTCACTTTTAAGCACAAATAGAACTCCTCAATGAAGCTCTCTTGAATGCCAAATTCACTGGATATTTCACCAACTCAAATGGCTGTAACACTAAAGATTTTACGTTCTCCAATGGCGGCTGCAACTAGAAACCCTCGTTCTCCAAGCAAGAGAAAAAATCAACCAAAGTTCAATAATAATCATAAACATTTTTTCAGAATGAGCTCTTAGTCTCTTTTATTCTTTTCTTGTGGGAGCTCAAACACTTTCCTAGCCAATGGTGGGATAAAAGATATCATCCCACTTTTAATTCTTTTCACTTAAAACTCTATAGTTTGTGCACAAATAATTCTTTTAAAATTAATTGTTCACTTGGCCCCATCTATGATAAATTGACCCTTCACTTAAGTGACTTAAGTTATAATATAAAATTATATTATAACTTTACAATAAAAGCTCAAAACTATTAATATTTATTTTAACCAAATAAATATTAATATCTCCATTATTACTCATCATCTCTGCACGTCGTCTGAAACTGGAGGCTAACATGATCAAGCTACATACGACCATACCCCATTTCTAAAAATAGCAGGGGTCCCTCACTAACCTCCTCAAGACTTACTATAAATAGCAAAAACTGCATACGGAGTCCTGGAGACCTCAAACGAAAGCCAAACCTGCAAAACCTTGGCCACTGAAGAAGATGCATCCCTCAAAGGACCCTCTAACCAACCTCATTAGCCTACGAGGGACAGAATAATAGGCTAATCCCTCAAACTCTGATGCTCATCAAAAATGGGGACATTACATGGTGCTCTCTCTGATGCTGATCCTTAAAAGTATGCAACCATTGATGCCAAAGGAAAATGCTCAATTTAGCAAATCCAAATATGGATACAATAAGAGACAAAAGGTTTTCTGAATTGGTGTCCAAAGGAGTGGATTCGATTTACACATTATACCCTTTCAAATCAAAGGGATTGCACCTACATCTTCATGTGCAATGAGACACATCTCTTACCAATGGGTTTCTTCATAACAAATCGATTTATTATCAAATCATACCTTTTCATGCTAAATGGTTTGTTAAGGGATATTGATTAGTTACTTGTGTAAATCATTGCATTCTACGATTAATTTTCAACCTTAGTATTAATTTATGCTTACCCAATACTAGCAAATCGTTGTTATTATTGATGTTTATAAATCTTAATCATTGTCCCATCGTATGTGTTTTAGTCGATTTGCTTTGTTACCTATCTGCATCATACTTGATGGTTTATCATATATCTTCTTCGCTTTTCATTTTGATTGTGCCTCAAAAGTATGCCTCGATTTGTCATAGTATATATGATTGGTAGTGTTAATCGATCTGAAGTGATCCGATGCTTACTATCATTATATTGATACTCATGGGATCAATAATTGTTCAATGCTTGATGATCGATCTTACCTAATCTTTCTTATTGTCCATCGATAGCATGTCTTATCAATTACTTGTGTCTTCAAGTATGATCGAAATGAAATGATGATCAACTTCAAAGTAATCGGTTGCTTACCAGTCCTCTCCATCGGATATATGTGACTGATCTGCTTATTCCATAATGGTGTATCATCTATATGTCTTGCTATGATTATCTTTATGGGATCATCAATTGCTTCTTGCAATCATCTTCTGTCTTGTATGCATGGATGCTCGATCTTCGTGTTGCATATTTATCAATATGGCTTTGCTGATATCAACTCTATAGTTATCATGCCAACTGATGTATCGATCACTTGTATCTTTACTATTTGTTGATTGATAACTTATTGATCTAAATATTCTTTCATGATGATATATCTTCATTTAGTACCATGCTTCTCCCTTGTTGTTCTGATGATGATTGACATAGGATGTTATCTTGTCAACATAATTGATTATGGGTTTACTATTCTGATTGGATAGTAAAATCATGATTACATGTTGACTAGGTGGTTATTCTTAAGATTGTCATTCTTTATAACTTGTGAGCTTGGTGATGCTTGATGGAGATATATGTCATCTTGGATCCAGACTCATCCCCATATCTCTTAATTCCAACTAGGAAAATTGCCTTATAAGACTTCACAAACGCAAACTATCTACTTATAATGTACAACTTACTACTAACTAGCTGTAGGTTCTCAAGATCTCTGTGACCACATAAGTATTTTATTGCTATTATATCAATAGTGCAAAGGTGGGTACATCACATGAACATACATGGTTAAGAAGAAATAGTGCAGGCGTATATATATTGAGTTTAACCATGCATTGTGCAAAGAAATGAACGCAGAATTTTTCCAATATGTATAAATGTAATTGCATTAAGAAACAGTTCTATGCATCAGTCACACAGTATTACGAGAGAAATCAGTGTTTACAAGTCCCAGGTCAGGAAAGCCTAAATAAGACTTGACCACTCGAAAGCAAAAACTGGTGACTCGGAGAACGAGTCTTAGGAAATTCATAAAGTCCCAATAGCAGACTTGCTCTTCATGAAAATACTATACAAAAGTCAAAAACTAATTTCAAAATTTTGAAAATCCTATTACTAAGAATCTACAGAAACATTACTTTCTTTCTCTATAGCATGTTAATGGGATCCAGGACCAGGAGGTTGCTTAGCTATTAAATATGGAAATATATAAAATATTAAGATGCCATGCTTCAAAACAGGAGATTCATAAGTAATACAAATAAAGATCATTAGTTGATCATGATATCATTGTCATTGCAAAATGAACATGCAATGTGCATGTAAGCTAAGATATATGGAAGTCTCACAACAAGCTCTTTTGAAAAGCATCCCTCGGTGAAAGCCTCAAAGCAGTGTTTTGCGGAGTTTCCTAACGAGGGGACACGGGAACAGGGGGACGGGTTTCGGAGACAGGGGGACCAAGGGCCTAAATTTGGGGACGGCAAGGGGATAGTGGGGGGACAACAGTGGAGTAGTGGTGGAGGGGCTGGCGCTGATATACAAATTGAAGTGAATTGAAATCTTCAAGGAAAAATCTGCGATATAACATATCTACAAGCACCCAATGAATGAAAAACTGATTTTCTAAAGTTAAAGTTGCATTTAGTATGTAATGGCATGTGCCATATAGCAAGCAACTTGGGGGCGTCCCCGGCGGAGGTGATGGTTCAGTGGGGTGACATTTCCCCGAAGTCTCGGAAATGTCCCCCTACAAGGGACGCGAGCTTTTTTTTTTTTTTTTTGGGGGGGGGGGGGGGGGNTTTTTTTTTTGGGGGGGGGGGTGTGGTTGTCCCCATTGGAACACTGCCTCAAAGTCAAGGTAGAGATTACTACCTTTTATGTCTGAAGTATATTCTGTAAACCACTAAGCGAGGAGACGGCATCATGTCCTTTGTGTATGATGGTAAATGTTATCAAATATAACACAGAAAGAATGGACTAATTTAAACAGCAATTGTAAGGGGACATTAACATAAAGCAATAACTTTTAAATCAGCCATGGAAAACCATGATTCTGAGCACAAAATCCATCAGATATCTCATTAATGCATCCATATTGTTTGACCAGCAATTGTCAAGAAAGATTAAGGCAGAATAAACTAAGTCAAGGGTTTAATATGTAGCTTGCTCAACTATTCTTTGTGGATTGCTTTCATCCATATTTCAACCAATTGAAAGGGCCATGGATATCCTAATCCTTGACTTTGATGCATCAAAAAAATGCTTATTAATATTTGTATATTTTAAAAATCAATCTTACTTTAGCTCAAATCCACTTTTGTAGTCAGTTGTTTGAACATTGATGTATACTTGTGCATGCAAACAAAGTAGCATATAATTGATTATTTTTTGTTTATAAAGTTGATTCAGAGAAGTACATAGAAAAGCATGTGCTTCCTTAAAAAATCTCAAAATATGATGTTCTTTTTCCAAACTGTGCAGGTATTTTTGCCAAGTCTGAGTCTGGTAACTACCCTATGTATGGCAATATCATTGTGAATTCTTCTAAGGTTGTCTACAATTACATTCATTGCAAAACAAAAATCATTTAGTTTCTCTATATGCTTGTGCTGGTGAGTTGTCATTTAGGTGCCTACCTGAAGCAGTGGAAATTGACTGGAGGATGTTGGATACAGACAATTCATCTAATTAAAGTTAAAAATCTTGGGCACAAGCGCAATGCACGATGTGAGATTTTGTAGCAGAATTAGGTTGGCTACTGCTCTCGAGCAAGAAAGACTGATGTGGGCAGACACGCGCATGTGCACAAATCTATGCATAGATGTGGATGGGGAACAAAGGCAAAGCTGGTAGTGCTTTAAAGCATTATCAAGCCAAAGTTTATTAAAAAAGCTACTCAAATTGTAAGAATGGCATGTCAAGGGTGATAATCCTGAAGCAAATCCTTCCAAGAAAATGTCCTTATATTCTTCCAACAAGACGTTCACTTTTGCTAATCTTTTTGCTGCACTGCAAGCTTCTCCTGTATAGGAATCAAGGCATAACAAACCTTTGGCATTCTAATTTCCCCCAGGAACTCCTTTTGCCAAAATCAACATTGCTTTATTGCTTTCTCCTTCTTTTCTTTTTTCAGCAACAATTCCAACTTCTTCCCATCCTTGGAGAAGTGAGGGTGCTCTTTTTCCCATCATAAACAGTTACAACGACTACACTTCTATCGAATTGCCAAGGCCTTCACAAGGATACACGGCATGCATTCATGGGCATTGCATCACTGTTCACATATTACCTCACGATGCTAAACAACAAAAACAGCATTGTTCACTTACTACAACTTGAACCTTCTGTAACCATGAAACCTTATACAGATTTTGATGTGTTCAACACTCGAGACCCAGTTTTTCAACTATTTTATGTAAATTAAAGTTCAAACTATCTATGTTGCCTACATAAATATTCAATCGCAATCACCTTCCACTTTAAAGTTAGTTCTTAAATGCTTTTCCTTTGCCACAGACCTTCCTCCTTTTTGGTTCCAACAAAACTCTAAATAGTGCTGAAATCCCCTCCATGCTCCAGTTTAACTATAACTATTGCTTCTTCTAGTCCTTTCACATCAGCTTTAGACACATGGAGCTGATACCCTTTCACTATTTCACTGATTGAGAAGCCTTTAAACCTTAGAGAACCAATAAATAATAATTACTCTTTTTGGGCTGCATTGATCAGAATAAGGAAAACTACAAGTCTACAACATTTCATTAACATTACTGAAAATTTCCTAAAGTCAAATCCTCAGCTTCAGGAAATTAGTGACCTTTAGGTGTGCTTGAATCCAATGCAAATTTATGACCAGAATGGCAACAAGCTGTAATTCTACCTGTGATATTTTTTATTACTTGCAGGTCAATCATTGGACATTATTAATTTCAATTTTTTGCAAGCTGGACATGGTGTGAGCGTCAAAGAAGGATAATACAAAAATTTGCAGAAACTAAATATCTGGTGTTTTTCTGGTGCAATAATGGCATGATGGCCAACATAATCTTACAATTTTACCAAATCATAAGTTCTTATCTGTTAATTGATATCAAGAAGCTCTAGAGGGAATGTTTCTTCTGTTTTTCTTACCCATACTTCGATTCATAGTCATAAGATGCAATTAATTGCACCTGAATTTACAAATGTTAAGAACTTGGGATTTAAATCAATCAAACATTAGTTTCTCTAGTTGTGCTAGCAGTAAACTAGGCTATTAACTTTAAGATATAAGATGTTATGTGAAGTGATATATTGTCCAACAATTATTATAGAATCCCTCACATAAACTAAGTCTCGGCCTTAACATTGCTTGAATGAAAAACAATGACAATTCCTGCAGAAACTTGACGAGTTAACTTGGCTAGGCCCCTTGCTAGGAAACTCAACAAGATTCGGTCAAATTTGTCATGGCCCTATCAAACAGAATTTGACTCCACAAACTTGGCTCGCCTGTGTGAAAACGAAGAAAAGTCCAACATATTATAAATGCATGAATTCAGAAATGCCCAAATGTAATTTTTAAATGTTTCGTACTTAGGTATTATCTAATATTGTGGGATTTGTTTCCAAGTTTAGCTGCACACCAAGATGACTCTAATTCTTTAACATACCAACCAGTTTCCAAGCATGTGTTGTACAAATTCAGAATGAAAAAAACGTGTGCATACCAAGCCACTTAAAGAGAACAACATATATGCACTGTGAATATGACATCTAATAATGGTGGATATGGTTGTCATGTATCGGTGCACAATAGAATCCTTAGTTTCCATCATGTCCTATAAAATTATAAATACCGGCTTGCAAGACTATCTAACTATTACAAGGCAGCAGCCAATAGTGTTTGAATACAATGTTACCCTTCCAAAGACATACGAGCAAGTTTTGAACTCTAAACTTATTAGCAATTTGATGATTGCATACTTTAAGAGACTATCGTACCATTAATAATGACACATCAAGTGAATAACTATGATTTAAAGAAGTGGAAAATACCTCTACTCTCATCATTTCAGATTCAGCTTTTGCTTTCTGGTGATTTTCCCAGGCTTGTATTTTAGCTGCTTCTTCTTTGTACCTGGAAACAAATAAAGCTGTAAACATGCTTCTAGAGAAAAAAGTGGCAGAAGAACACAGAAATCTAGTAAAAGTGATCTTTTTTTCCTTTGATAAAATGGAACCAAAATGCACCATATGGCATAAATCATAGTGAAAGCATATCCTAGGTATGGTAAACAGCCTCTTATATAACAAAAAATAAACAATCATAAAGGCAAAAACTTGTCCTAAAGCCAAAGAGTTAACAATCATTCTGGGCTGATAATACACGAAGAGTTCAACAAGAAAATTTGAAAGAAGCACTTGCATCTACACTCAAAAAGACACCAAAACAGTTTACAAAAAAGAGAACCTGGCTGTATATTTTGCTTGTTCAGCCTCTTGCCATGCTGTTGCTCGAGTTTCCCATATGTATCTCTTAGCTTGTTCCAAATCTATGTTCTTTAGTGATTTTGATGCATCACTCTCCTCTTCCTCTTTACTAGCCCAGTCTACAACGTCAGCTTTCCCCAACTGTATTCCTGGGAGCATAATTTCCTGCCCATTCTTAGTTTGGAAGTCTATACCCATAAACACGGCTCTTCCTTTCTCTCTATGCCCGAGTTCACTTTCTGCCATTTCCATTAGTAAAGTTTCTGATGCACCTCTTCCTGGAGTAGATGGTTGAGACGTAAGAGGACTCTGTATCATGGGTGTAGTGGCTCTTATAGGAGTTCCAGTTCTTGAGGGATCTTGACTAGCAATTGGGGTCATCTCCGTTCCCATGTCTCTCATAGAAACATGCATGCTAGAAACAACTGTAGCAGAGAAAGTTCATGTTTTCATAATGCCTTACAAATAACCAGACAAATCAAGGACTCTATAAGTACATTATTTGCATCAACCATCTAAATCTGTGATAGAGAAGACAGAAAAACTACTGATCTCAACTTATTAATCATAATTCAATTAGAGAAAATAATAGAAGTAAAGTTTGATCTAGCAAACAAAACATTTGATTTCCCCATTTATTAAGGTTCCATACTTACTAGCTGGATCCGCAATAGGTTTTAGACTTTGAAGTGAAGTCCTTAAAAATGCTTCATTATCCTTGACTTCTTTCTGATTGTGTGGTTTTCGACTGAAAGCATCCTCTGAAGGATGGCAATCTAAAAAGTCCTTTGAATTTACCGACTTAGTGAGTGAGGTCGTGTGCATAAAGTCAAACTCCGAATCAATCTTCTTTGTTTCCCCTTCATCCTGACACGAACCCTCCTCAACAGTCATATGGTCTGCCAACACCACTGAAGCATTTGATGATACACCCTTTGTAATACTCATCTGGTGCCCCAGTTGGTTTGCAGCAAACCCTTTTCTTGCAGAATGTGTGGAAATAGCTTGGAATAGACCTGTTGCAGGAGGTTTTGACTTCTTTTTGGTATGATTGTTTGCACATGAATGACTTACCAGCCACTTCTCTGCATCATCCCATTTAGAAGGGACTGATTTGGAAAATGATCCCAAAACTGACCTGTGAAATGCCCTATTCCCCTTGTGAAACTCAAAACTAGAGCTACTGCCACTATCATGACCACTCTCGTAACCAAAACCATCATCATCAAAGGGTCGTATTGCTTGTACAAAACTATAATTACCTGGGTATTGTGAAATAATGGACTTTGATAAATTATGCAATTTGAGATTGATTAGTTGGTTTCCTTTAGATTGAGAATCTTTATGAGCTGCCAAGCTTTGAGTTGCCATTTCCAAATCTGTAACTTTCTCATTGCATGCAAAGTCCATCAAGGACCTATCTTCACAAAAAGGTGTCTCCAATGAACACATAGATACAGACAACATAGATTGATCATTTTCATTGGTCCCATGCAAATCTTCTAAACCTGCAACCAATGGTGTAAACAGTAGAAACCCCAAATTTTTCTATAAAACTTCTCCAGCAAGTTTGCAAAAAAATTATATAAATCAGTCATCCATTCAATTGCAAATTTTAGTATAAATAATTAACTCAAATGGAGTCAAAATCGTAAATGCAAACCCAAGTAATACAAACAGGAAAACTGAACATGAAATTGGAAAACCAAATTTACCTTCAAGGTCCGCAACAAGTTCTAGTTTATCCACTTCTATATTTTTGCTCTTTTTTTGCACCTCAAGACAAAAAATCATTATTTCATTAGTGGAAACATTTTTTACCTGCAAAAATAATGTACTACAAAATTCTGCACTCATCTATGAAACAGATACAGAAAAGAAACATGCATTAAGCTATTAACCTCAAATTGTCTAAGTTCTTTTCAGTAAAATAAAGGTAGCTACCAGAACATCCTCCACTCGCTTGTATTCCATTACTGCTTAGAGCTTTTCTTGAAAGAAGACAGTGAGTCTGAACCTTTTCGGCTGTACTCCAGGTGTTAAGTTTGTTTATTAAGCAGTTCCTTTCTCCATCTCACATAAAAAATTCCATCTTCACTGACATGTCAGCTCAAAACATATTCACGTCCAGATGAGCATACTCTGCCACAACATAGAAAGCATCGACTCCGAATTAAGATCCAAACCGACAAGACACTGACTAGGAACTAAATCTCATACTATCAAAGAATACCAGACCATGGTTTGCAGTGAATTCAATATGAGAATTATTATAAATATTATAATAATTATAAATATGACAATAAGAAATCTCAACAGGTTTGGGGCAAGTGGTAGAGAATGATGAGTTTCGAACTATAGACCCAAGTTCACTTCCCACATGCAAGGCACCTTGTAATGGCCATAGAAACACCAGGAGGTAGGACTTGAACTTATGGCGGTGCTTGGACCTATGCCTGCCCTTATGTGTTGCCAAAGAGGCACCTTGACATATGGTTGAAAGTAGCCATATTAAAAACCCAAGCCCACCTCCATGTTCCTCTACAAACTCTGCTCCAAGGTTTAACCTAACATTTAGTCAAATGGGATGAGCTTAATTGGTGAATCGTCGGAGGATTTCATAAAGGAGACATGTTCACATCCTCGAGAGACATGTTACATGCTTAAAATATAAAAACGTTAAATATTAAATGGGGTCTTAAATATTAAATGGGGTCAACTGCCACATCCAATTCTCTATGGATGTTGTACCACAATAGATAAGGAAAAGTGCAATTCCTAGATGAATTTGAAAGGAGATACCCATCACCGTATCTAAGCTGAAACACCCAGCAATGGGATATTAACCAATGAAATCATAATAAAACAAGGGCATTAGGGAAATGCAATGAATCAATCTCAAAAGGAAAGCTTTATTGCTGGATCAAACCATCAAAGCACGTGTCAGAACAGAAAAAAGCATTTATTAAAAGAAAACATACATAGGGAAAGAAAACCCTGGATTAGAGATCACTACGATTGCAGCACCATGCAAGCCCTTAATCTGAATCAAATTTTAAGAAAGGAGATGGAAAATAAAATTTCAAAATATTTACTCCACTAAATAAATCAGTGAAAACAGAAATTTGACATGATCTTTAAAAAACGACGAGTAAATGGATGCTTACAAATTGCTTGGAAGAGTAAGATAAGTCAACTTGATTAAGGAGTTGCTTCAACTAAATTGGACAGGAATCTTTGGATTTATTAATTTCTGAAAATAGCAGATGCTATGTTAATAAATTCATCTAAAATAATCACATACCATAATAGAGCCATATGATATATCTAGTCCAAAGTGGCTTTGAGATTCAAATCATAAAAAGGTACTTGTAAAAAATAATACTCTAGCAAAAGTGGCGTAACTTGCAGCTGGCAATGACTGGACAAATCTGAACATTTAGATCACCAGCAATACTTTGCAGTTATTTGGCAAAGCCATAGAAAAGAGCAGCAAAGAAAATGTTCAAATTTTTAACACAGAAGCTATTTCTCGTTTCCATGAAAACAGACATAAAATGACCACAAAAGCTTGGTATAAACAGAAAAGTTGGCAACAATCATTGAAACAGGATGTATATATCATCAGTACAAAGGTGTTTACATATTTAATATGTGTTAACATGCTTATTTTGTATGTCAATTGAGCAGAGTCATGAAACTTTGACTTGATAAGAACACAAGCAGCAAAAGAGTAATAAACTAGCAAGATCCAACCTAACATGAATCTGATATGTGTACCAGGAGGTTAACAAAACACTTGAGGTGCCAGTCCCTATGTTCTTACAGTTATGTTGTGGTGAGATATTTTGTTAGGAAAGCTACTCGCGGAAACGCCTTCCAAATGCCAATTTACAGGGGAAATTGATCAAATCTACTGAGATGCATAGGAAAAATAAGAACAGAGAAAATAAAGACACACACAAGATAAACACATGAGACCAAATTTAACATGGGAAACCCTTACGGGAAAAAAACCCACCACCGAAAAACCCCCAAGCAACTTTGTATTACAGTAAACAATTACATACAAAATCTCTAGTTTTTCGTACAGGCTCACAGGCTCAGATTGTGTTACAATCAACCTGTTATTACAACCATACAATTCTTCACGAATCTTGCAGCCATTTATGCACACTACAATTCGTTACAGAATTCGGTACAAGAACGGTTACCGGCAAAACAGTTGTCTACCAACCGTCTGTCACACACGGTGATTACTCACTTCAGCACTTTTGCCTCCGTCGAGTCTTGCTTACGGTAACTTCTTCCTTCAGCACGTTTGCCTCCGTCGGGTAACTTCTCCCTTCGGCATGTTTACCTCCGTCGGGTAACTTCTCCCTTCGCTGTACGGTGAGATTGCCTCCGTCGTACGATGGTCTGTCCGTACCGTGAGACACATCCTTTGGCGGTTGCATAGGCACCTTCTCCTCACCGCACGGTGTCTCTACCGTACGGTTCACCTTTCCGCATGGTCCACTCCCTCTTCACCGCACGAAGATATTATCTCCACCGTACGGTGGTCTTGCCGTACGGTGAACACTGACTGCTCTCTCCCGTCATCATCCACCGTACGGTGGCCTTCGTCAATCTTCAACAATCTCCCACTTGACGAAGGACAGAGTTACTCAGCACGACTAACAGAAACCATCACCAAGTATGCACACCGTTTTTGTTTCCATGTATCCATGAGCACCTGTAACTGATCAACTTATGCCAAAATCCAAATGCAAAGTCACAATATCATGAAGTACCAAGCAAATGATCAATGTACTCAAAACACAAAAAACTAAACCAAGACCAATGTCAAAGTTCCAACTGCAGAATCAGGAACATAAGCATGACAATCATGATCTTAAACATCTCATCCAAAGAGATAACATGCTCCATATGAACATAACAATATCATGCCAAAAAATCTAAATGCATTCAATAGTTTACCATGACACAACATTTCATCCATCATCAAACGACGAATCTACATCACTGCCAAAACTCCCACTGATCTGTGGTGACGAGTCACTCATGGCACCTACGTCACTACCATCGACTCCTACCGTACTGTAGTATCGAGTCACACATGGCATCGTGACTACCATCTTCCACATGAAGACCAAACTAATCAAACCAGTCATCATAAGATGACTGATTAGCCAAAGCAGCACTGCTAGCATCTTCACCGTCACTATCAGAAGACTCAGAATCAGAAGAACTCTCCACTTTCTTCTTCTTCTTCTTCTCTTTGCAATCCTTTCGGATATGACCAGTCTGCCCACAGTTCCAGCACTTCGCTTTACATTTCTTCTTGTTGTTGTCCTTCGATTGGTCTCGAACAACAAGAGCCTCCTTAGTCACCTCAGAAGATCTCCTCTGCATCTCCTCCAACAGAAGTGCAGAAACTACTTCATCCATTTTAAACCGAGTAGTCGTGCTTCCAATGGCCATCACAAGATGGTCCCACGAATCAGGCAAAGAACTCAACAACAACATGCAATGCTCCTCTTCACTTATGGACACACCAACAGATGTCAGTTGTGCAACCACCATATTGAACGCGTTTAAATGACCAGCCACAGCAGTTCCTTCATCCATCTTCAAAGAGTACAATTTCTTTCTTAGGAAGAGCTTGTTTACCAAATATTTTCCTTGATAAATATCTCCCAATTTCTTCCATAAAGAATGTGCAGTTTTCTCCTCATGGACGTTTAACAGGACACTATCTGCCAGTGTCAATCGTATCATTCCTCTTGCCTTTCGATCTGCCAAATCCCAATCTTCCTGCTTCATGCCTAAAGACTTGTTCCCAGACACAGCAGTCCATAGATCTCGGTCTACCAACATATCTTCAACTTTAAGTTTCCACAACTCAAAGTTTGTGCCATTAAATTTTTCAATTTCTATTCTCCCTAATGTACCCGCCATCTCGATTGCAAGAACAACACTACACTAACTCCCACTGGAACCAAATTGACACCAACGACCAACCCTACCCAAACAACCAACCTTATCCAATGAATAATGGTAATGGGTCTGGCTCTGATACCACTTGTTAGGAAAGCTACTCGCGGAAACGCCTTCCAAATGCCAATTTACAGGGGAAATTGATCAAATCTACTGAGATGCATGGGAAAAATAAGAACAGAGAAAATAAAGACACACAAGATAAACACATGAGACCAAATTTAACGTGGGAAACCCTTACGGGAAAAAAACCCACCACCGAAAAACCCCCAAGCAACTTTGTATTACAGTAAACAATTACATACAAAATCTCTAGTTTTTCGTACAGGCTCACAAGCTCAGATTGTGTTACAATCAACCTGATATTACAACCATACAATTCTTCACGAATCTTGCAGCCATTTATGCACACTACAATTCGTTACAGAATTCGGTACAAGAACGGTTACCGGCAAAACAGTTGTCTACCAACCGTCTGTCACACACGGTGATTACTCACTTCAGCACTTTTGCCTCCGTCGAGTCTTGCTTACGGTAACTTCTTCCTTCGGCACGTTTGCCTCCGTCGGGTAACTTCTCCCTTCGGCTTGTTTACCTCCGTCGGGTAACTTCTCCCTTCGCTGTACGGTGAGATTGCCTCCGTCGTACGATGGTCTGTCCGTACCGTGAGACACATCCTTTGGCGATTGCACAGGCACCTTCTCCTCACCGCATGGTGTCTCTGCCGTACGGTTCACCTTTCCGCATAGTCCACTCCCTCTTCGCCGCACGAAGATATTATCTCCACCGTACGGTGGTCTTGCCGTACGGTGAACACCGACTGCTCTCTCCCGTCATCATCCACCGTACGGTGGCCTTCATCAATCTTCAACATATTTTACCTCGAGTCTTCTGGCTACGTCTCTGCCTATGAGCTCATGGAACATTGTTTGTAACATGGATCTGATATTTGTACAAAGAGGTAACCAAAAGACTTCAGGTGCTCCCTTTGTTGTTGTTATTGCTGTTGTTGTTGTTGTCTTTCCCTAGCTCCATAGAAACTTTTGATTTAATATGCTCAATGCATGTGTTATATTCTGTCTCTTTAATTATTATTAAGAGTTATATATGTATAAAGATTTCTGGCATCAATGATCCCCACACATCCACTTATGCACAACAAAAGTCATTGTTGTTATTGACGATGCCTTTTCCTAGCTCTACGGAAAACTTTGATTTAATATGCTCAGTGCATGTGTATCAAAACATACAGCATCAATGCTCCCCAGAACATTCACCTACACATATATATTATTTCTCTCTATTTAATTATTATTAAATTTTAAGAGTTACATATATATCAATACATACAGCATCAATGCTCCCCGCAAATTCAACTACACATACCAAAAGTCTAAATTGACGTGGACACAACATTGACCACGCACTTCATGAAAAGTCAGTAATAAGTTGTAGGAGGAGTTGATAGAAGGCAGGTAAAGTATTTAAGGACATATGAGGCATTAAGGAGCCTTGAACAGCTCAACCTCGTAAATACAGAGGAAGAAGCTATGAATCATAAGTGAAATCTGGTAGAGCATGCTCGTACAAAAACAAAATACAGAAATTGGTGCACTACAAAAACCTAAATACTGAGAAAGAATTCAAGTAAATGTCATAAACGCATTAAGGCAATCTACAAGAAGATTCAGAACAATATTTACAATGAAAAAAGAAGAATTATTTACAAAAACCCTGCATCTTGAAAACATGACTGGGAACATCCAACAGTGAAAGTAAAAAATAATGAAAATATAACTTCTGGAAGCAAGCTGAAATGTCCACAGATGACCCAGAGGCACATCCAGTAAACCAAGCAGTCCATGACATGAAAATTTCCTACAACACAACTATCAGAACTCAAACCTGGAAGGCTAAATATATACTAAAAAAATAATACATCAGCATACTACATTCCACTTGACGCGTCACATATTTTGTCCAAGCTCTTTTGCATAGTCAGCACAAAATTTTCCGAACTTTTGACTCTTGATTAAGCTAACTCACTCAATATCAATGAACCAATTATTTAATAAACTAACAGAAAGAAAACGAACATAGTAACATATAGTAGGACAATGAACCCACTTCAGAGCTCTCAAAATACAAAAGCTTGAGATAGAGTCTCAGAAAATTACCTTTACCGAATTGTGATGATTTTCGTGGTAAATTTTTTTGAAAAGAAATGGTCTCAAACAATCAAAATTACACCAGAACTTCAGAGTATTATATGCGAAGTACTGTATTAACCTTTCTGAGAAAGAAATGGCACAACAAAGAATCACATACTAAAATATTGGACTTGCATATTGCTACGAAGTTTTCAAAAGTTATACAATTTCAAGCGCAATTGAAGTAAAACGTCTCGTACCCTATAATAATTAAACAGCCGTAGCTATCAAAGGCTCCAGGCAGAAAAAATTACACTAATATTACAAAAAATCACATTGAACCTCACATATTTAACATTTTCATTAACTTTTCTCAAAAAGTGCATGTAAATTTTATCCACTGAGAGAGCTGCCTATGCACTCATCTTAGGAAACTAATTTAGTTGAAATTGAACTCTCAGTCAACGACTTTCAAAACAAAACTAATTAAAATAATTAGCATTTTTCTTCTGGTAGACTTAATAACCTCCTGCAATGCAGAGTGGCATTCGGCTTACATGCTACGAGTAAGAGATCTCTCTTCCATAAAATTCGCCTGGAACTTCCACCTGGTCTCATCTATACTACTACTTCAAAATATACCGCACATAAAAAAAATTGAATGCAATAGTCTACCTAATACAGCATTCAACATTTCTACATTTTAAACATACAACATATCTAAACACAGCTCTCTTTTATAAAATCCCGGAAGATTTAGCAAGCTCATCTCATTTAACAAAAAGAACTTTATTAATTTTAAATAATGATTTGAAAAAAAAACTTAACAAACAAGAAAATCCGAAGCAAAACTAACAAAATACATATCTCCCAAACAGAAAGCAAAAGCCTAACGCAACATGATACAAATAAAAAGATTTCGCACAGATCCTTACAAGCTAACATTTACTTAAAAGTTCACGATTAAGAAATCCTTTCTGAGGAAATCTCAGTAAAAGCTTTAAATAATACTTCAAAATTTATCATAAATTTCATCTCAGAATGAAAACAAAACTTGTTTTTTTTACACAATAATGAAAATCTACCTGAAACCGGAGCTCTGGAACGCAGACTGCCATGAGTAAATCCCTCAGTCCTTCAATATATGCCAAAGTCGATTCCACAAAACATGCAAGTCAACAGAAGCTGAACACAAAAGGTTAGAAACAGTAAACGGCAATGTACCTTGCAGAAATTGAAAAATGTGACTTGACAAGCTTGGGATGATTGTGATTAGCATAGCTATACACACAGTGGGGACAGTCAGCTCAAAGACTGCATAGGATCCTTACTGTTCATGCTTAGGTAATTATCGTGCATTTTTGCTTTGTTTGTCGTGGAACGCTCCTCTTCTCTTCTTCCAACAAAAATATTGCCAAAGCAAATACAGTGGCTTTTACTTTCTGCAGAATGCTCTGTTTTTTACTGGATATTGGGACTCGCGAGTGCAGTTGACGGGACGTTGCCGTCAAAAACGTCTTCGGGTAATGGGAGGGACAAGACGGGAAAGAACCGTCAAAACAGCACTGATTTGTCGTCAATTCGGCAATTCGACAAGACTTGAATAATTTTTAAATTTTTACCTTAAAATAATTACGACCACTGGGGTTTTAACCGTGCTTATCCTTCTGGCATACAAACTTTCTGTGATTTAGTACTTAAGAGGTACTCTCAGATGGTATCTTATTTTTTTTATTATTTTATTTACTTGTTCAGTTAAAAAGGTTTTATATCATTATATATGTAGGGTACTTTTTTGTGTTTGAAGTGATTTTAAAGGGATTATATGATCATTGTGTTTAATGATATTTAAAATGCTATAATAAGTATTACTTTTAAGAATTTGAAGAGAGATTTTTTTATATGCAAAAGTGATTTTGAAGGTATGATCATTATGTTTAAAGATATTTAAAAGTGTAATGACAAGTAGTAATTATAAGAAATTATATGAATTTATCATTATATTTTAAGTTATTAATAATATAGTCTTTTATGAGAAAATAAAATTACTAAGAGATGTACTTCATTCTTCATTGTCTAGTTTGTATGTGACTCAAATAAAATTTGTGAAACTGAAATATTTTTTGTAGTAGCTTGATGTGTTATTGAGATTGTCATTGTTGTGGTTGTTGTTGTAATAGGCTACAAAGTATGTGAAGTTTTTGTCTTACTAGGGGAGCCAATACATGTGTGGGGTCTAATACATGTTATAGTACGTGGACAAAATAGACCCCACAGTAGTTTGCAAAAATTATCTCGGCAATGCATATCCCTAAAAAGATGCCTCTAAATTTCATAAATCAACCACTCATGTGGTGCCACATAGCACACCATTAAACATGACATATAGCACACCTATTGGTCTTATCACTTTTTGGGGCCATTTTGGACACCTTCACAAAAAAGCATGTTGATGTGACATCATTTGACCATGTGGACTTGAAAATTTATTTTTAAGTAGGGGACTTGACAAGTAAACTCTTGTAAAAAATTGAGACTAATTTGAAATATTCGCATAGGATTTTGAGAGGCGCAAAATTAGGGTGAGCATGTATTGGCGTCTAAAAATAACTATCAATCCAAAAATGCACATGATTGAATTCAAAAAACTTATTACTTTTATTGATTGTAAACATATAGCAAACTTAAATTAGCAAAGAGAGTTTGATATGAGTTAATAGATCCTTATTAGACGCTATGGCACCATAAATGTGTTGATTTTGATGCAGTCAAGGATAGAGAAACCCCAAAGGAGATGTCAAATCCTTGCAACAGTTATCAACACACCAGAAAGCAACAAGATACAAATAACAACAACAACAACATGATTTGCATCCAAACAACAAGCTTTATTAATAAGAATTTCTTCATACATGTCGGGCTGTAAGGCCTTCATGGTTTAGGGTAAGTACAAAGAAAACCTAAATAATAAAAACCCAACTCAGACCTATATAGATCTTCCTAAGTCTCAGAGCAATCCTCTAGCAGCTTCTTTGTTATTCAACCCTGCACTAGACTTCTTTCTTCCTCTTCCCTAAATGATCGCAAGCCCTAAATTTATACACCAACACAAATAGGTCAGCCTCAACCAACTTTACATATCCCAAGAAACGTGTTAGACCCAGTCGGCCTTAACCCAAATTAAATACAACATTTAATTCATTTCTCGAGGACCTATCCAATAAATCAAGTCGGCCACATATAGATCCACATAGGAAATCACGTCAATCAGCTCCAACGATCATAACAACCCCAACCACCATCAATCAATCGGTTAACTCCAAGAACCAGTGTCATGAAGAAAAACAACAACCCGATAGAGAAACAACAGTATCTCACAAAATACTCCACCAAAAGAAGCGTTATCATAGACATAGCATCTATCAGCAAAAACGAACAAACCCATTTGACCACTCCTGTCCAACATCTCTACAAATCAACCGCTCACCAAATCTCAGAAAACTGCTTGGAACCAGAAAACTCCTTCATACATCTAGTCATAGAATTCAACATAACTTGAGCACGGTAACTCCAAACGAGTTATTATCATAGGACAAGCTCTTTTTTACCGATGGTGTTGAAGGCTCAAATTGAAGAATTGACTAAGTGTTCAGTCAACCAGGAAGAAGACAATATGCAAGGTACAGGTGATCAGATTTGGAGTTAGAGATCAAGTTAAGGTGTGTGATCATGCATTTATCATCTACAGAGGCATATCTAACTATATATACAATTGCATCAATTAGATTGAAGTATTGAGCAAGTTATTAAAGATTGAAGTTACATTGTCAAGAAGAACTTGATTAAGGCAGTGTGAGTTTGATTAGATCAGCTAACCGGTCAATTTCATGTTTGTTTACGACTTGGTTAATGTTGTGTTAACTTTATTGAGCTGACCAATGCATTTTGGCATGATTAGATTTGATTTTTATGTCGATGTGTAAAATGTTTTAGGGCAAAGGCCGACTTGGACAAGTTGTTATAAAATAAGGATGAAATCAAGTTTTAGGGTATGATGTGATGATATGATAGGTAATTGTAATTGTGTAAAGTTGAAGAAAGGAGAGTTTATGTTTAAGATGGTGTTGTGATCAGAATTGAAGTTGATCTATCAGACAGTAAGTGTTGTAATCAGATCATTTACTCTTGGGTCTATCTCAAGGAAAGACCTAATAGGTTTACAAGTGAAATCCTTTAACAAGGTCACTCCTAATAGGGTGAGAAGGATCTCTAACATGATCTGAAGTATAAATCCTCTAATCAGGTAACTCTCAAAAGGAGTTTGTAATCCCTTAACAGGGTAATTCTTAACATGACTTATATTAGCTTCTAACTGGGCTAAAGATACTCTTAACAAGGTATTCCCTTAGCAGGGTTTTTGTAATTGCTCCTAACAAGGCAGATTTCAGTGGTGCATTAGTGAAATTTGTGGGTATCATCTCACACGTGGTTTTCTCCCTCTAACAAGGGTTTCCACAAGAAAAATCTTGTTTCTTGTGTTTACTTTGTGTGAATGGTTTATTTTATTAGCTTCTATGTAATATTCTCTTTTGCATGTTGGTTGTTGTGGAAGCTATTGAAGAAGTGTTTCAGTTTTGTGGGTGCACTAATACACCCCCCCCCCCCCCTCTCAGTGCCTTTAAAGACTAATAGATAGGACATGTGATGATTCTTTGGAAGATCCATAGCTTTTATCAAGACCAAAGTTGGGAAAAAGGGGATATGGAAGTTGATAGGATAAGGGATATGAAAAATATAGTATAATGGAGGAAACAAAGGGGTAATGGAGGATAATGGATATGCAAACCTGAATGGAATCTGCCCCCAAGTATGGAATGGAAGAAGTTCACAGATTACACATGATGCCTGTTTGCCAGGTTTTCATCATGGTACTTTCCCAGAGCACCTGTTTGTCAGGTTTTCACTATTGGACAAAACTATTTCTCTTTATTCTTTTTCTTTTTGTATTACAAGATGCTTGTTTTCCAGGTTTTCATTAAGGCAAATTTTCTTCTTTTTTGACTTTTTTGATCTTTTGGAAAGATGGATGCATGATATGACATGGATGAAGGACTCATGCGCGTTACATTTTATATGGTTCTCTTGAAGGACATGTAATAACATACCATGACTATGATAGTATGCTCAAAGACATTGGTAGGGTAATGATAAAGGGATATGAAAGGGGTGATTGAATTAAATGGGATAAGGATTTAGGAAAAGGATTGGATAGGATGGATGAAAGGATGGAAAATAGGTGTTGGATAATAGAGGGAATGTAGGAGGGTTAGTTGTTGAGGGATGGAAATGTTTGCAAAAACAACATTGGCACACACTTTCAAGGGGGGATGGAGTGATGGAGTGATGGAGGAAAAAGCGATTTTTGATTTGGAGAAGGAATGGGTATGGATTTTGAGACAAAAGGACCCAAAATGGATTTGGAATATGGAAGGAATTTAGATGGAGGGATATCAATTTTGGATGCTGATATTGATTTTCTTTGGGACTTTGTGCTTCAAGAAGCTTCTTAGGATTCCACAAGCATTTTGATTTTTCATTTTTTTGTAGGTTCTTGGAACAAATTTCTTGCACAATGGATTTTGGAACCCATATTGATTTTGAATTTATATTTTGATTAATGGGCCTTTTTGGCCTTTTGGAAATTTCTTTTTTTCCTTTTTGGATTATGTTTTTCTTTGTTTGTACATGTGGATTAGTCTGGGCATGTTGATCCTTGACAACATGTGGATTGCTTGACTTATGGACTTTATGTTTGGCATCCAAATTGCTTAGAAAGGGAATGAGATTCATGAATGGATATGAATTGTATAAAGGAATTTTGGATGGATGGAATGTTCTCATAGATGCATGTCTTTTTTGACTTGCATTTGGGAAAGGGTAAGTGGATTGTGAGATAGTGGAGGGAGGTATATATGGACCTGGGATAGATGGAAGGGTTGAAGGGGGAGGTATACATTTGGATTTGGAAGTTATACTAATGCCTTGAGATTTAGCTTTGTTATTGAGGCCATGACCATTAAAATTTTCTTTCATACGAAAGGGTTTTAATGTATCTTGTTCATGTATGATTAAAAATTTGACTTGATAATGCTTTTTACCAGTGGGAGACTTCTTGGTAGATGTGAGTTCATTATTTTGAGGTGTATATGATATGGAAGGACTTATAGGATCATGAAGTGAACCAAATTGGATGGAAGTAGAGGAACCCATTTCACTTGTATGGGGTTTATGAAAAACTTGAATAGATGCGTTAGGATCATGAGGGGGGTCAGGAGAAACAATGGGATCCAGCAATAGAATAGGAGTAGTGATAGGATCATCTATCTAGATAGGATCTTGTGGGAGATCTGAAGGATTAAGACAAGGAATGAAGGGATAGGGGGATCTTTTGTAGGATTTAAAGGGATGGTAGAATCTTGTGGTGGACATGAAAGTGAAGGGACAAATTGATCTTGACTTTGTAAGGGATCATTAGACTCCATTTGAAATGTGGTTTTATCTTAAATTTGTATGGAATCATTAGGAAGAATGGAAGGGAGGTCATGATCTTGCTTAGGAAGTAGGTCAACAAGACCTGTGAGAAGGCTTTGTTCTTGGGATGGATGAGGATCACCTTGAATAGGAAGGCTAGGGATAATGGGCTCATCCTGTGGTTCAAGAGAAATATGATCATCCTAAGGTTGAAAGGAAATGAGGTCATCATGAGATTGAAGGGAAATGGGATCTTGGTCAACAGTTTTGATAGGATTGGTCATTGATAGGATATTGGTCTTGATTTATTTTGGGATTGATTTCTTCGTTCTTTAGATCATCCCATTTGACATGGGGTATAAATTTGGATATGCATGGGGGATTTTGGAAAGGGGTCAATATTTTGACACGAGGGAGATGGACTTTTTATGGGACTCTCTTGAATGGTCTTGGTTGAAATTGGAGGACATGGTGACAATGGCTCAAGTATTTTTGAATCATGGAAATGACTTGGTTTAGCTTGAATTTATCTATGGATAGCCCTCAGGAGGTTGCATTATTAGAAGTGTCACTTGATGGAGATGGAGGAAAATGCTCTTGTGAGGCTTGTGGGGATGAAAGAATGGAGGGAGACACAAATGCTTCTTGGAGTTCAATATCTTGATAGGGAATAGGCATTTTGTCCAAGTGATTTCTCTAGAATGGGTTGTTGCTAGACATGGGTAATTTTTTTTTCTCCTTCTTTTTAGACACACGATCCAATATTTGAAACAACCTCTTTAAAGCTTTAGATTTGGATTTTTGCTTCTTAGGTGATTATGTTGGTGATACCTAATCAATTTTTTCTTGTTGGAAATAATTTGTTGATTGAACATGTTCCACGATAGGTTTCTTAGTGATTATGCTTGATTCATGTCTAAAATATGGAAAGTTTGAACTTGTGTTTTCTTGATAAAACCTTGGTGGTGAATTTGAGGGCATAAAAGGATGTTCATTGACATGCAAAATAATAGGACACAAAGTTGTCTGTAACCTTGGTAGAGACTGGTTTATTTGCACAAATGGCATAAGTGGTTGTGTGATTTCTTGAGGGACACATGATTGCATTGGAATGAAAATTGGTTCATAATTTGGTGGTGGCCCAAGTTAAATTATGTCACGCTCTAGTTGAAAGGTATGATTTGGAACTTGATGGAATGATGTTTGGTTGAATGAAGGTTGATTTGGAACTTGATCAAACAAAGTTTTCACTTGGACATAATAAAAATTTATGTTTATTGCTTGTAATTGTTTTGCCTTGTTGATTGTGAAAGGATATTTAGTATGTTTGATTTCCAAATGAGAGCCTCTGCGTCAACTTTCCCAAAATGTTCCCTTGGCTATTTAAGGATTTTTGACATCACTTTGTTATTCCTTTTAGTATTTTTGACTTTTTGCTTCAATATTTCCACTTCTTTAGCCTATTTTTCTTCCATCTTTTGAATCAAGTGTGAGTGATATTGGTGTGATTGATTGTGTGATTGTGGGGATGTCATTTTTCTTGTTTCAAAATTTGTTTGGTCCTCATCACTGGAAGGTTACATCATGTTTGGCTTAAAACCTTTTTGTTGCAAAGGTATACCTTGTTTGAGGTCAAATAATGCTTGTGTGTTCTCTTCTGAAATGTACATGGGTTGATATGAAGTTGATTGCCTTTGAGAGCTTGTTACAAATGACATGATGTCTAAATGCAACTAAGGATATGAAAGATGTATGCAAAATGCACTTTGATTTGGGATTTTTGAAATTTTTTGGAATGATTATGCAACTTAGGATATGAAAAATGCAATTTGATCTTGGACTTTGAAGGGATTTTGAAATGATTATGCAACTAAGGGTATGCAAAATGCAATTTATTTTTTGGAATTTTGAAGGTTTTGAAATAATTACAAGAACTTGGATTTTGAATTTTGACTTTGAAAATGCAACTTAGGGTATGATAATGCAACTATATTTGTGGAATTTTTTGGACTTTGGAAAAATCTTACAAATGCAAGCCTAAGAGTATAACCTTAGGAAACTAAAATAAGACCTTGACTTTTGAGGATCAAAAGGACAAAATTAAAGGATAAATGACATGGTCAAACCCACCATGACAAAGATTAGGTATTGAATTGATGATAAAGGGAAAAAGGGATAAGGTTGTAACAAAGTCAAGATACTCTTCCAATAACACAAGGTGTAGCTCTAAGACTTGATTTTTTGAGATTTTTGCAAAGTTTTTGAAAAGGTTCTAAATGGAAAATTAAGAATGATATGCAAAGGAAATATGGCAAGGACAATGTGAAAAGGTTAAAATGACAAGACGATATGCCAAGTTAATCTAATTATGATGAGGGCTTGATATAATAAGGGGATACAAATATGAGATATTATGCAATATGACAAGGGATAATGCAAGGATGCAATTATAGGATATGAAGGCTAAATGCAAGACCTAAATACACGAGGATACTCTAAGATAGCAATAATATCTCAATGCATGTTTGTAAGTCCATGTTTGAAAAGGGGTTATGAAAAGGTTTTTGAAATGTTTTGAAATGTCTTGGAAAAGGTTTGAAATATCTTGAAGTGCTTTAAAGTTCTTTTGAAAGGTTTTGAAATTATTTTTGAATGCCTTTAAAAATGAGGTTTGATTAATGCAATTTATTCAACACACATGCAAGAAACTTCAAACAAAGATGACCATTTTAATCTAGTTGCAAAGACACATTAAAACTTAGGCTTGAAGGACAATACTTGTTGAGGCCTCACTTGGACAAAGTCCAATCTATGCTTACTCAAAGAGGATAGCTAGAAGCTTGGTAGCACTGGCTCCCCTCCACGACAATCACTTCTTAGGCATGCCAAGCTTCCAATTACAAGGGGTATCTCTTCCCAAGGAGTCACTACATGTACTAAGAGTCGTAACAATGTGGGGTGTCTTTGGCATGTGCATCATCATAATTCCTGAATCAACAAGTAGAAAGGGTTTCTTTTGGCCACTAAGACAGGGTTTTTATTCAGGGCATCCATTCAAAAGAATCTTATGAATGCCAATACAAGGCCTCATGGTAGCGTAAATGTTATTTAGGTCTTATAGACCCCAGAGGAGACTAGGCACACGATACTCTTTCCCTTCAAAGCTTTAGCCTCAAGAAGGTATTTATTTATAGTGGATCTAAAGGAGATGGTTTTGCTCTTATTTCCTCTTGGGTCATCCCTCTCACTAGCTTTGCTAAAGCTCTTGGGAGGCAGGCCCTCTAAAAAAGAAAGAATAGATTTCTCTTACACACAAGATCCATAAAGGCGGGGGGAGAGGATACATCCATTGAATCTTTTGGGATAAAAAATATAATGACCACTTCAAACACATAAGCATTTGTTCATTTTTAAGCACCAAATTTAAATGTTTTGTAACTACTAAAAGCAAGCACAAAGTTTTGGAAGACACACAATGTCTTCTTTTAACATCCCGCATGGAATTTTTAGAAAGTATTTTGCATGAAATATTTACCAAACAAGTGCCAAAGTTCTGCACAAGATCATTAGTAACACAAAATCCTTACACTGAATTAGAAAGCATGATTGAAAGTGTAGAATTTCAAAATTCGGCACCAAAATATGGAGATTTGTCAATTGTGTCACTACAGTGACCAAGTGTGTTAAAATTATTACCAATTGCATGAAAATTCTTACCAAGTGTGTTAAAAGTCTTACCAAGTGCCCATGGGGCCGCACTTGGGAGCCCAACAGCCCAGAGCCTGAAACAACAAGCAAAAGGACTAAAAACCCACTAGAAACACCTAAATATGATAGAATTGAGTTCATGACCATGTTATTTGAATTGATTATGGTTAATTTGGCCATTTAATAAGCTTTATTTAAAATATTTTGAGCCAATTAGAGCCCCTAATTAAGCTAGGTGTGAATTTGAATCATTTTAAAAACACCTTAACAAGGAAGATTTGTATTGAACTCTAAACTAGGTGAATGTTCATTTTAGGATCCCAAATCAAGTATGAACATTCATTTTAGGTTCCTTTTCCTATTAAAAAACTTGATTTGAATTTTTTTTGAACCAATTAGAACCCCTAATTAGGCTAGATTTGAATTTGAACTAAATTGAAAGAAAAATGATTTACCAACCTTGTATTGAACCCTAAACTATGTGAGGTTTGTTTTAAGAGCACAAACAAATGTGAGAGTTCATTTTAAGCTTCCAAATCCAAATATGAGGTTAATTTTAGGTTCATTTAGCCTTACTAGGGTTCATTTAACCTTTAGAGTTGTTGTATTAAAAGCAAAAGACATGTAGAAAATAAAGAAACCCTAAAACCCTAATTTTGGAGCCTAAACACCAAATGCCCCAAACTTTTGACCAACTACACAAGACTCTTGACCAAGTATACAGATATAAGTGCCAAGTGTGAAAAATACTTGACCAAGTGCACAAAATAGTGCTCCAAGTGCGTAGAACAGTGAACCAACTATGCAACTTTGTTCTAGGACCTGCAAATGGTTCAAACACACCAAAAATTAGTTAGTTCATCATTCACGCTGGGTTCACCAAATGTAGGACAATAAAATGAGTTGAAATGCATAATAAGAGAAACCATAAACCCCTAAACATATGCATAATCAACCTATCCAAACACAAAATAAATTGAGATAAAAGATATGCAAATTTTGAAAAAACTCCCTCAATTTGACAATTGTGTCCTTTATTGCTTCTCCAAAATGTGATATGTATCTCCCATATTGACAATATACACTCAAAATATGAAAGCAATAAGATGAAAAATGACTAATAGAAGATTCAAAATGTGATGGTTAGTAAATGAAGACAAATGACCTCAATTTATAGAGATTGAGAGCCAAAAAGTAGAATTAGCAATTAGGTGTGAAAATTGGAAGTTTGTCATAATTATGACGAATTGAATGCACAAAATGGAATGCATAATTAGTGGAAATGTGGAAGGGAAAGATGGAGGCAAATTAATAGGGAATTCAAAAGCACAATTAGGGGATAAAATGTGAAGGGAAAGGTGATGACTAGAAAACAGGAGATGAAGCTAATTAAGGGGAAGGTGTAAGAGTTAGGGATTTATTTGAATTTAAAATTTATATTTTCCACCAAAATGACAATTAGTAATTAGTAATTAGAAAATCCCATAATTCATGAAATTAACCAATTAATTAATTCAAATTAATTAAATGTGGAGACATGGAAAAGAGGGAATAAATAAAGTCAATTTATTTATTCAATTGGGACATAGGGAGAAACTATGGGTTATTTATCCCTAAAGGACAAATTAGTTGATCGCTGACCAAATTAATGACATTGATGCAAAATTGACTTGGTTTTGATGATTTTGATGAGGATTCAAAATTATTTTGATGGTTTTGAAATTAGGAATGACATTGATGACTTTAAGAATGTGTTATGTTGATTATGAAAGTGACTAATAAGGTCTAAATTGATTTGAAAATGACTAATGATGAGGCATCAATGAACTTTGACTATGCCTTTGTATGGATTTGAGATTTATTTGATGTGACTTGAAATGATTTGAAATGATGTTGATAAGGTTGAAATGATGATGAGGCATTGATTAACTTTGACAATGCCTTGGATTGATAATGATGAGGCATCGATGAACTTTGATAATTTCATAGATTAATAATGAAATAGATTGATAATGTTGAATTGATTTGATAAAGATTGATAATGAATTGGATCAATTTGAATTTATTTGAAAGGGATTGATAGGGTTTTGAATCAATTTTTAATATGTTGACAAAGACTTGAAATGATTTGATTGGTTTTGATGACAATTTCGAACATGATCAATTCGACCAAAGTGATCAAGATTATGATGCAAGATGAGAAAATTGTTAGTAATCAATTGAGTGAGGAATGACATAAGATAGAAGAAATTTTAAAAAGGGGGAACATAGGTGTGAATCATATTTAAGTGTCTACACACACATATATATGCATTAGAAGATGAAGGCAAGAGAGGCTAGGGAATAGTAGATGGCCCTACATTTATATGTATTATTAATCAATTGCTATAGCTAAACCATTCTCCTTAAAATCCAAAGCCTTTTCCAATGAATGAGGAGGAACTGGTAAAGGTGGATGACACTAAAAATGAAAGGTAAAGTGACATCGATATTAAGGAGGATTTCCACGATTACATTTAAAAACCTTGGTCTCATATATGTAAATTACACAATGTACTCAAGATTTATAAGGTAGATCATACAAAGACAAAGATCATGCAATGAAAATTCATTAAGGATGTCTGATGGAAATATCACCCTCTTTGATACACATTATCGCTAGGACTCCATACCAAGCACAATGCTATCATGATCAAAGTTTCTTATAGAGTGATGACTCTCACATTATCATTGGGTTGATCTTAAACGATATCATTATTACTCTGATATGCTTGGAGATGCAACAATATTGATATTCATAGCGATCAATCCTTGATTAATCACCTGTCTTATGATGGTGGTTGCTTCATAAGCAATTGTCTTCATATACACTCAGAGCATATAAATAAGAGACAATAGTCACAAGTGATCCAACCTTGGTTTAAGCCCTATATTAGATCAGGCTCTATGCATATCTTAGATTCAACGATCATATATGGCAATATAAAATGAACGCATGGAAACACATACGACAATAAGTGGTATATAAATGTTAAAGTATACAATCCCTTTCATCTTTGCTTTGCTTCCATTTATCATTATAATATAGATCTACGAAGGAAAGTGATGGATATTGTTACCAAAATTTTCACTGAGGCTCAATTTGGTAGAGTCATCATGCTTTCAAGCAAAAGAGGTGCATTCTGATTATTCGTGTACATTTTATGCTTTTTTGATAAATGCAATAACTTTGAAACCAAAATTGAATTATTACATTTAATGAAGGAAAGAACACAATATAGAAAGAACATTTTACAAATCTTTTCTGAAAATGTAATTTTTATTCTTCAAAGTATTGTTTTGCTCCACAAAAGCCATGAAACTAGCTAGGACAAAATTCATTGAATTTTCAAATTTGAAAATCATATGTGAATATGTGTAAATAAAAGAAAAGAAAAGAAGTGAGGTAGAGGCCAGTCATTGCCTGAATGACTGGCAGAAGTGGAGAAAGGACTTTTCTTGTTGTCTGGATCTTTCCTTGCATTCTTAAGTGTTCATTTGTTGTCCTAAACCTGAAAAAATGAAGAATAAATGAGTTAGAACAATTTGTTCTAAGCAATGACTATACCTTACTCTACTAATTTGCCCACATAGACATATATCACTGCCAAACTGAAAGAACAATGATTTATTTCCTAACTTGTTGTCTTCATGTGTAGTAACAGGTGTCCTTCAATGGCATGTGGAAGTAAAAGAGGCTCCCACAAGGGTTTGAGCTTAGCATGCTACTGACGGACAAAAATCAGAAAAGTGGAAAGGTGAACATATCAAAAATATCAAAGGGACATGTTATTAAAATGCATGAAACCTTTTATTTTATATAATCAAACAGAGTTGGAAAAATAAATGCAATGAAAGAGAGAGCATAGTAATGATTTAAGAGATTAAGGAATAACAATGTTGTTACAATGTTGTTGATATTAATTGAAAATGCAATGCAATGACTTGTATTGCTATTATCAAAACTTTACTATGGATAATAGCAACACCATTTATTGATCCAAACATCATTAGTATCTTCAAAAAATGAACAACGTTGTTGATATTTATATGTCTGAACAATGAACTTGGGTCAGAAATAAAAAATTTCAGATTCTTAGCATCAAATGATAGTGATAAAGCCGCCCAGAAGCATATAGATCCAAGTAATAAACACAGATCTAAAAGGATCAAATGCACAGAGAAGTTTAATAATTCTTTTACAAGTTTTTAATCTTGAGTCTTGAATGAAACCAAATAAAAATGATATAGATACATGGAAAGCCATAGTTGCATATATACATGGTGAACAACACAACAACTTTATTTCCTACCCAGATCAATAACTAAAGGGCCAAATACCATAATTGAAGGAAAATATAGAGGTATCACAGTATGGCAGGTATAAAATGATAGCCCTAAGCAAAGAGTAGCTGCAACAAGCTGAGGATGATGATCAAACAATGACAGTAAATAGCATGAAGGTAATTCATAAAAGGTCAAAAGAACAATAATATCATTGTTTAAAAGTAATAGCAGTCATATGTCTAGGATCATTCATTATAATGTCAAAATAGTGCAATATAATGATAAAAAATAGCATAGAAAAGATGGAGCCTCAGAGCATCAAATACCAAAAGGTGTAAAGTGAGAAGCTACAACCTGAACACTGGACATTAAGTTGTCTTTCCAGTAGACCAAACGCTAACATAAATAAATTTTTCAAGAATGGAAATACATCAGGAAGATAGAGCTCGAGCCAAGCATTTTGAGATATAGAAAAGTGCATTATTTTCCTTATCATTCACAGAGCTAGAAAATGTATCAAATTACACAGAGCTGGAGGAAAAAACCCTCAAGTGCTAGTAGCAAAAATGATATATAATCAAGCACAAAGAAAAGGAAGAGAGTCTTGAAATCTCTAGAGACTTCAAAGATCACCATCAAACCCTTCCAGCAAGGTCGACGGCTAGTGAGGAAGTTCTAGAGCACCAAAGAAAAGAAATGAAGGAGATGTTTTAGATTAGGTTTTTCTTTGCCCCAAGTATGCTTACTGAAGACATAAGGCTTATGCCTTTTTTTATTGTCTCTTTTGTTTTTTCTTTCAAGTCTGTGGCATGACCTTTTTTGCTTTTAATAATAACAACATTTAATATTGATATTTATTGTTGATGTTTTTTTTCAAATCAAATATTAATATTAAAAGTTGTTACTATTATATTATTTGTATTATCCATTTCTAATTAATATTTGTATTATAGTAGTCTTATAAACTATAGAACAAGTATTAATTAGAAAAGATGAAATAAGTTAAGAATGTGTTAACATTTATAAGTCTTCATGGCTTAATTAGGAAATTAATGGACTTGAGAACATTTAAGAGGGTGGAGGAAGTCTTCTGAGATCTAGAGGGAATATAGGGCTTGTTGGAGGCAATTTAGGGGCTAATTGAGCATTTTTAGGGTCCTTTATGGCATGAGATTAATGGATGATGACTTTTTCATTATCCCACATGTTTTGGAGACATTCTAGGACCTCAAAAATAGCTTTTTTATTGAATTTGGCCTAGTTAGTTGGAGGGAGATGGTATCTAGTGAGTTTTGGACTCACTTTTCTGGCAGTTCCTAATTATGCAGATTGGTGGCCTTAGTGACTTTTGACAGTCCTTTGTTCAATTTTTGTCATACTTTTGTAACTCGCCTTTCATGAAATACAGTGACAGGCCTTTTGGAGATAAATTGTTGTTTCCTTCTCTCTTTCTTGCTTCATTGTGTACATTATTAGTGATTGATAGGGTTATTATTGAATATCTTATTCCTTATAATCTTGTCTCATTTTTAGTACCTTTTTGTGGGAGATATATTCATTTGTAGGTTATAATCAGTGTTCGAATTACATGAGTATTAAGTGTGAAGATTACCTTCCTCTTAAGAAATCTTGGTCAAAACCTTTTTATAAAATATTAATGCGAGTGCATTTTGGAGAGAGATGCATATTTTTGTTCTTTTCTCAACCTAGTTATTCAAATTTTGAGTCTATATGCCTGTGTTTTCATGATTCATATTCATTTGGTGTATCACCCTTTAGAGGTAGATTTCAATTTACATGTTATCCTTCTAACCCTTTTCTCAACAAGCTTAGTTTAGGTGAGGTGCCATATAGGAACCAACCTACAACCCAGAGATTCACTTCAATTATGAGTAATCCACTACTCTGAAGTGATTCCATGTTTCTCTGAAATGTCAAGTTTTAAAAGGATTTGATAAGGGTGCAATTTTGGTAGTTAACAGATATAAAATTTGTATGAATATTGTTATTATGTTTTCCAATAGCTAAGTATGTATGTTCTGCTATGCTTGAATAAATCTCTTTGAAAGTCATTTGACATTTATATATTTTATTTTTACATTGTTATTCGATAGTACGTTATTGGTAAGTTCGTCGAGGAAGTATGTCAAAAAGATTTTGATTATATTTTATAATAAATGGACTAGTCTTGACTAGCTATTAACATTTCAAAGGTGTAATGATAGTTATTGCAGTTCACTATTAATTAAGAGTTGGATTCATTATTTAATACTATATGCTATATTATATTAAGAGTAGATTTGCTAAATTGTGAAGTACCATAGTTCATCTTATACATGTGTGTGTGTGGTTACAAAAATTTAGACATGGTAATCATAATACATGAAACATGACAACTATATTCATGTATGCAATAATAATTATTGTAAATTGAATACGATAACAAGTGTAATCTTTATATCTTTCTATTTTTTATTTAGGTGATTTAATAAATGGAATTATAATGAGATGCTTTAGTTAATGTAGTACATTATTGTAAAAGAAATTTAAAAGAGTTATACTATGATGTTTTAATTATTAGAATACTATGTATATAAAAACAATCTGCGTGTTTAAATGAGTTTTTGTCCTTGTGTCGAGGGATCCTCGCCCGGGGTATTACATACATACATATATAATAATTTATGCAAAATGCTACCATGGGGGTAGCACCCTTTTTATTCATATACAATAAATTACATGGAGTGTACAGTAAATTCAAATGGCCAACCAACCTCTTGGAACCATCCAATCAATGAGAGAGAGAGAGAGAGAGAGAGAGAGAGAGAGAACATTATTAACATTTAAAGGTGACAACCATGCCAAAAAACAAACAATAGGAAACATACATCAATTAAATAAACACGTAGTGTGTGGAGAAGTGTCGCATTCTACAAACTAATCCTTGGTTCTCATACCATTGATAATAGTGTGATATCATAGCTACAACCAATCTTGAAAAATGTATTTGAAGCAATTCTTGTTCCATTGTTTAACATTATTCATGATGAGTATGAAATTGTAAAATTTGAACACTTTAGTGCTAATGAATGTATTTGATGCATCCCACCCTTCATGATGAGGAAAGCTCATTTGGTGCATGGAATTAATTTACCTAGAATAGGCCTATTCTAGAATAAGGACCTATTCTCGGATTAATTAATCCTGAAAACGAAAGCTGGAATAAGGTTTGGACATGTTTGGTGCACCTAGAAGATGACTGGGAATTAATCTATCCTGCATTTGGATCTCATAATGTGGAATTGGAATAAGGATTATTTTTCATTTTTTTAATTAATTTGAACAATATGTATTTTTAACTTATTAAAAATTATAATTATAAAAAAATATTTTCTTACAAATTTTAATTTTTGAACTTATCATTTTTTTTGTTGATTTTTTAATTAAAAAATATATGTATTTTTAACTTATATATTTTTCAATTAAAAAATGTATTTTTATTTTTTTAAGCAAAATAAAATATGTATTATTAACTTAAAATAAAAAATAAAAATAAAAATATGAATTAGCTAATATGGGAGTGGATGGCATGGCTATCCCCCCTGAGGCGCCTTCAGCATAGATCAGGATCCTCAAAATTAGGAAAGTCCTTGGGTTGGATAGGGCTGAGTCAGTAACCTTACTTTAGGTTAGCTTTAGAGTCGAAGCCATTTATAATAAATAAATTACAGTTTTAATAAGTCCCTCAAATATATAAGGAATCTCCATTTTCTTTACCTTGAAGCTTTCCTAGAAGGTATCACCCAAGGTTATTTCAATCATCTCCCAACATAACACAGAGCTAGATCTTTATGTAAGGTTCCATTAAATAAATATATGTAGGTATGTATGTATGTATGTACATTAACATGTATGTATGTAGATATGCACATATGAAAGATTGTCCATATGTATGTATATATGTACATAGGTGTGAATGTATGTAGGTATGTATGTATTTACATATCTTTATACATAGGCCGACAACCCTCTTTCGTTGTCTACTTAGGATTTGGAGCATGTCGTATCTATCCCAAATAAACAATTGTTACTAACTTAAACATTTTATTATCGTTAATGCATACATTCATAAAGTATTTCATAAAAGATATCCATAATCATAATTAAGATATGTGTTGATATATCCTTATGATTATCACACCCAGACAGAACCTTGGGATATCGATGCATATATAAATTTAAATCTCCTTTATGATTGCTCGAAGAATTAAGCTCTTATACAGTTATATGGATATACACATAGATATATAAATATAAACATACACACGTAGTAATTGCTAAATTTTATACACTGGAAATTAGTCACTTCACCCGCAACAATTATGATGCCATTATAATAAATATCTAATTAACACTTCCGGGATCCACCTCACCTTATGATTTCGATCGACGAGTCTGGCACGAGTTGTTACTGATGCAGTAATAAAAGGAGTAAGTTTAACCGATTAAGAACCAAATGTATGTACTGCTGCAATAAAGGATCCATTAAATTAGGCCAAATTCACGCTTAGGGACTGCCGAAGGACAAGGTTACTTTAGGGTGAAGTTATCGGGGCCCTATATTAATTACATGAGTTGGCCAATTTGGCATTGTTAATCATTGGTAATGATAACTTTCCAGGGAAGAAAAGCTCTCTACAAGAATGGAGTCCAGGCTTATCACATACCATCTCAGCGATAATCGGGCCATGACATTCAAAGGAGCCATTAAACCCGAAAGGTGGAACAAGATTCTCAAGCCTATCTCGGAAGTGGTGAGAAGAGTGCTAGAAAAGGGTATGGGGGAAGAACACTTTGACAATGCATTCACATACCAGACTAATGGTAACATTGTAGGTCTTTGCTTAGCTCTGGCTACCTTTGTAGGTTATAAAAAAGAAGATGTCATGGAGGCTACAAAGTTAATCTTTGAAGATGATATACTGGGAGGTCTAGAGAATATGGTATATAGTATTAATAACCAACTACTTGTGTTGTTCCCAGAAATAATAATGCAAACTGAAATAGCCAAGTTTAACGACATCCCAAATAGTCAAAGGGTTCCAATGATGATTTTCAAAAATGAGAAGGTCTTCGATTCCCACTGGCCAGAAATGCAGAGAAATGTGGATTTTCTGTTCAAACAAATATTGAAAAAGGAAGTGGACAAGGACTGGCTCATCAAATATTGGTACGATGAAGGTTTTGACATCCCAGAAGTATTGGATAATATGGAACTGGAGAACTTCCATTTTGTTGCCCCATCTGTGAAGAAATGCTCGAAAATGTTGAAAGATTCAGGAGATGAAGAAGTGGCCATCATCATAATTAAAAAGGGTGAGGGAGAATGGAGCTGTGATTTGCTCCATAAAGACTAGATTAGGAAAACTGGAGAGGCTTAAGGGTTTGCAACATATATTAGTTATATATGATACCAGTTTTTGTTGGGTATAATAAGTTGAAGGATCAGGGTAGGATATAGTATGGATATAGTTTCAGTATTTCTTAGAAGGAATAGATAAATACTGTCAAGTAATAGACAAAATACTTTGTTATGAAGGATAAGTTTTTTGAATATATATATATATATATATATA
>MU227417.1:399446-422557 GCA_018584345.1 Thuja plicata
TGGAATACTAGGTAGTTTCAAATGTTAAACAAAATCCTTAGAATAGGAAATAAAAGATAGCTTCTTTATAATGATAGAAGAGTGTCTATAGTCATCCTGTAGCTTATCATAAGGAGAACAGGCATTACAAGATCTATGAAGGATATCGAAGCAAGGGTAGGACTTCACTAGGAAGAGAAAATCAAGCCCTAGGAAGTAGCAACAAGGTGTTAAATCCCATATTCTTGGGCTAGATATGAAGTATTTAAATTGGTTGCAGTAATACAATATTAATTTATACAGAGACATTAGTAAATATACTCCATATATATATACATTTACATATATATATACACACACACATATATATATGTATATATATAAACATATATATATATACACACACACACACACACACACACACACATATATATTTATCAATATAATCATAGTTCTTTATATAAATGGGTAAATTACATAGGCATGATTATACAGATTGATACATTTTTTAGACAACCATGGGTTAAGCCGACAAGGGTAAACAAGTGAACATACTTTCAGTTCCTACTCCTTGAAAACTTATAAGTCTACCTAATATAAATACACTTAAGATGCAATTAATATGGGACTCTGCCCCTCCAAATCCCCTACCTATTAACCTACCAAACTGGAGAAGATGGATCGATGTCGATTCCTCTCTGCATGGCCTCAATTGTATATAGCAACTCTCCTTATATTCAGCCCTCAAGGGGCAATTCTTAGGATAGTGGGCTTCTAAGTTTCAAAACTAGAATGACGACGCCCATTAAACTAAGAGGTCCTCGAATCCAAATTGCCTTCGACACACCAATATCGAGAACGAGGATAAAAGGTGTTCTACTCTAGTCTCATCATCTAGTAATTAGGGTTGTCCTTAGAATCTTGGGTAGAGAATGCCTCAATAATTTGGATAAGCACAGGGTCAATTCTGACATCCCAGCTCTTTTCATCGCCTCGGCCCTCCAAGTTGGCACTGACAAAATTCCTCTAGGGATTTTATGCAGAAGATTGTTCAAGAATTCCTACCTGGGTAATTTAGATAAATTTTTGGCCAATATTAGGGAGGATTTAACTATACCCAAACCATGCTTTTATGACTTATCGTTGGTGGGAGGTCGGCCAGTTCCAGCTTTCCCAGTTTTACAAATTGATGACCTGGAGCTCTTTGTTGCCTAGACTCCCACCATTAGAAGAAATCTAAACTTCTTGTATAATTTCTTTCATGTTAAACTCCCAGATGGAGTAGACTGGATTGATTCCTTCATTCTGGAAGATCAAGTTGGAATCTGGGAATCAGATTCGGACCTCAGCACCAATATTGATATACCATTTCCAAGGAGACATTACAATGTAGAATATGACTCTCTATCTATGAATGATGAATAAAAAATGAGCATGGTGGTGTATATCCTTCCCTTTTCAATCTTAGATTGATAGCTGTATTATCTGGATTCTTTAGCTTACTGAGAACTAGATAGGGTTTAAATAAATCAATATAAGACACATGGATGGTAATTAGGCAGAACTTGTTCCACCCCAGTTCCCGGTTACCACACACAGACAAAGAGACACAATCTCATAAAGCAATATTCACTTATATAAATCTTTAGATATGTATATCCCTACATAAATATAGAAAGGAAATCATTTCAATTGTAACTCGGTTTTACTGCTTTGAAGGATAGGGATTATTTTCTAAGGTACTCATTTCGCTTTGTAACCCATAACTGAAGTATGCTAATAGGAAGACTCTCAGTGAAATAGGTTCCTTGGTTTCGGGAGCCCAGTTACCTTGTCTGGCATTTTCAACTCTCACAACTAAACCTTGTTATGACCAGTATGTCAAGATCTTAGCAGTTTCTATAGGTTTGGATGCTCTCTTTGGAAGGTTTCCTAGGAATGTCTTAGCCTGTCAGAAGCAAAGTGAATTTTCTTCTTATATCTTAATGTTCAGTTCATAAATGTTATCATAATTTTCCAAATATAGATACCAGCTATATTGTTATAATGATAGATAAAGATCCTTTCCCATGAATAGATTTAAAGAGAAAAATTTACACTAAAAACTAGGAATTCATCAGGATTCTAAATTATGAAAGCTCGTAGTCAAAACAGTATTGAAAGTGTATGAGGATGCTACCTTCAATACTGAAAAAGATTGTATGGTTTTAAATTATTTCATAGATAGGAAATAATCTCGTCTAACCAATATAGTGAAAATCAAATCTAGCCCAAGGCAGAAGAAGATGGATGTTAATCTAGTGATAGTATTGTTCTAACTGGATCATGCAAGAAAATTGCTTAACTTCCCCCCTTTTTTCCCCCTTTTGGCAGATTAAGTAAGAAAGGTTTAAAATAAAAATAATATGTTTAAGAAATACATAGCGATAAAACACAGGTTATGGTAAGATTTTTATGACATACATTTTTGGAGTCAATTGATTTATGTAGTATTTTCATTTAAATCCTAACAATTATGCTCTTAAATGGTTGGGATATTCTTAATGAGTAGTCTCAAAATCTTAAATCAAGGACTAATAACTGCTAAAAGGTGATATTTCTAACAATTATCAAAAACATTAGATATGTTTCCCGAGTTATTATGTGTGCAGGATAGGTAATAAACATCAAAGATATAATCTCGAGATTCAAAGTCAAAGGCATGGATTCAACTAGCAAATAGCCAACCTCATGGCTCTCCTTAGCTTGACTAGGTATTGGATACCAAATTAAGTTTTCAGAGTACTAGTATCACTTGTAACTTTATGAAGGTATGCCTTCATCTATTATGTAAATGAGGGAATGCCCTCATTATATTTGTAACTCGTAATCTGGACCTAGGGTCCCGAGTGAAACTGGAGGTTTTCTTCTCCATTCTTTCCTACCAGTGCCCGCAGAGAATGGAGTCTTTTGTAAAATTTGAAAAGTTTAATATTAATAAATTTATTGGCCTTGGCCTTTTACCGATCAAAAAAAATTTAAAAAAAAATTTAAAAAAAAAAAAAAATAATAAGATTATTAGAAAAATTAAAATTAAAAAAAAAAAGATTATAAAAAAACTAAACTTAAAAAAAAAATTACAAAAAAAATAAACTATAAAAAAATAAGATTATAAAAAAAAAAATTCCTAAAAAACCTAAAGAACCGTTCATGCATGAACCAGACGACTTATACATATTGTTGTAATTCTGAATCCATGAATAACTTATTTTGAATACATGAATAGCTTATTCTAGAATAAAAAATGGATTCTGGGTTTTTTTTGGAATTAATTAATCCAAGCATTGGTTCAAAAATGGGGATTAATTTTATAATTCAGAAATTCAAAAAATGGCCACAAACAGCGAATTACTTTATTCTCGCATTAAATAATGACTATTCCAATACCAGAAAGGGGCCACATTTATCAGCCAAATTGACACCAAAGGAGGCAAATCTTCAATAATACAAAGCCACATTTATCCACACCAAATTGACACTTCAAAGGAGGCAAATCTTCAATAATAGAGAGCTCAACCAAATAGTGGTCGAATATTGGAATTGGTAGAATATGTGGAGTGCCAAAACTATAAAATGATCCAATCTCATCGTAAAGTTTGTAAAGTCATCCCTCCAGATCACACGACTAAATTATTGTGTTGGAAACTCCAGTAACGATATACATTTCACCAAAAGTAGAGAAGGTGGTAGAAAGCCAATCCCCCCAAAAATTATTTTCTTTGGTATTGACCGAACCATAAATATTAAAAACTGTGAAGGAAAGATTAGAATTTGAATCCACACTCCAGTTTAGGAACGAGCCTCAGATGGCATCCATGGTTGTTGTCCACATGATACCAAAGCCATCAAATGCACCATGAGAGTCGAATGCAATTGCCCCATGATACGAGTTTGATTCTTGGTAAATCGATTAGATGCAATTTCAATAGGCACATGATCATTCAATAATCATTAGGAGCCCAATTTTGAAGATAAATGTATTGGTTGTCGATTTGCCATGGTCCGCTCTGCATAATTTTGTCATGATCATTGGAGTTTTTGAAGTTAACCAAGAAGAAATGCATTGGAAGGAAAAATATTTCCAGCGAATCATTGTCCCAGTTCCTCTTGATCCATTGCCTAATTTCCTGTCTGGTATGGATATTACCAATGACATACCAACTAAACAATATCTAATTAATTCTTGTCATTTCAAATTGTCCTTTGTATTCTTCCCACATGCCAAAGTGCGTCTCCTTGCCATTAAATGGGGATTTTCCCCCATTTTTCTCACACACAACCTCAATGCAGTAAAATGAGCCCAAGCTCCTCAGTTCTAATTGGTAGATTTTACAATCTGCTCTCTTCCAAGTTCGTGGTGGTCTTCTAATAACAATGAGAAGAGAAGCCAAATCATCCGAGGAAGGCGAATTTAGGGTGTGCGAGCTTTGCTAAACATGTTCCAAGATGCACATGGAATACCTTCCATGCAATTACAGGTCATCATGATTCATCCCAGTGGCTGAATGGGAAAAGCCTTTCACATGGAGATTCGATGATAATGACCTGGGTTATGTCTTCAACGTCCATTGTTTCCAGTATTGCAGAAACGTTAGAAGGATCCTTGGAGATGAAATTATTGAACTAGAGGCTCGCAGATTTATCTTCCTGTCTCAGGTTCTCTCAATCTTTCTCTCTAATTCTACAGACTTACTTCAATCTCATTGTGCCCTGGAGCGAATTGCTAGAAAGGTGGTCAAAGGAAAATTTCTTTCAGATGATTCTTTGCTCAATGTCGTGCAACGCTATGACCTGTGGAGCGGTAAGGCGCTAGCTGGAGGTTTATTCCCACACAAAGTTTTTCTCAATGGTCACACTTTTGTGAATGTTTACGATAGTATTAAACACTCCTTGTTAACCCAAAATTACAGGTTCACCAGAGATGCTCTACATAGGCATGGAGGGGTGCTTGGTCCAGTACTAATGATGCGTATTTGAATTCGTGTTTGTGCCCTCCTCATCTTGTTGTCTGACTTATACATTGAGGCTCCTTTGCCTCTACAATTCCCAGACCTAAATTTTAATCCCCTGCTGGGTGTTTTTGTTGGTGATGGTGATGCCCAGGGAAGCACTAATCAGGGACAAGTGCCAGAGGACAATGGAAAATTTGCAAAACAATGGGTCAAAGACAATGGCGGATTCGTAGAACAACAAGATGAGAATGAGTTCTTTGTTGAAGCCATGGAAGAATAGTCCCTTCTGTCATCTCGTCCTCTAGGGAATTTCTAAATTTTTTGTTTATAGTTTATCCATGCTAGTTGGGGGGTTATACATATACCTAGGATTACCTAAGAACAAAATGGGCTTCAATGTCTATCCATGGCTAGTTGGATACCTTGTCTGTTATTTTTGGATATATACACGAATGTTTTTGAATTTCAAAGCTATATTCTGGCCGACTGAGAACCTAATCTCTTTTGTATACAAAGTTTATATATCAAATTAATATAATATTTAGAACTTTTTTTTGCCTTTTGCCAAAACAAAGTTATATTTTAAAAATATAATTTACATTTTTAAGTATATTTAATTTTAAATTAATACTTAAATTTAATTAATTATTATTTTTACTTTTGGACTAAAGTATAATTAACTTAATTAATTAATATTTTATTTCTGGACTATAGTTAACTTGATTTAAGTATAAATTTAATTATAGTAAACTGGGTTGTAATTAAATATTGTTGATGTGTTTTTCATTAGTGTTTTGCTGTGGTATTTATTTGTCGATATGGGTAGCATAAATTGGCTTAAGGACTAGACTTACCAGAGGCTTGGGATGTATTTGTACTACATATGTATAATTCTTGCATACTTCATATGAGTTATTATTGTCTTGATCATAATTACCCAACCTTAGTTCAGAGTTGAGTTCATATGCATATTTTTTCATACCTTAAGAGTGTTTGTGATGATCATGGTTACATGAGAACTCATACGTCCCTGTTATGAGAAGGAACTAGATTTGAGAATTATTTTAAACTATTATAATATTATTCGATCTATGAGCCTAGGGTAGGTTATCTAGACGTGTAGGAGGGATGTGGCTTAAATGGAGATCGGGGCCCACAAGTGGCTGACCAAGCTAGCTTATTGTAAGTAGCTTAAAAAGTGACAACTTAATAAATTATTGGGTTTAAAACATTAATAAGATAATAAGTGTTCCTCGTCCATGCCTTGAGTGCTAGTACATGGTAAGGATGAGTGTGAGAGAAGATACTTGCCCGTCTAGGGGATGTTGAGGTCTCACATGATTTGTTTCCTTATCTTCACAAAAGGATTTCTGATTTCGCATATGATCACACTTGGGGGCCGGAGTCCAATGAGATTGTCCTAAGGGGTAGACGCATGTGATGACACTTCCCTATTTGTATCCTAGTTTCCTACGAGTGTCTGGTGCCTCTGATAGTGTGCCTTGAGCAGACCTATTTTATGACCTTGTGACCTTTGCATCTAGTGTACCTTTGCATTAGTCTTTATTGCTTTTGATATCTTTTTGAGTGGGGCCTAGTGTTTATCTCCTCAGCACGGTGGGGTGGACCTCAGGGTACCACATGGTCAGGTGGTGGTGATTCTATTTACCATTGAGGTTCGATGTTCATATTTGTGTACTTGTATTATCCTAGATGTTGCTACTATGTTCATTGTTTGGAGACTTGCTTATTGTCATCATGAGATGTATACATGAGTGGTTTTTTTTAAAAGTTTTTTATTTTTATTTTATTTTATTTAATAAAACTATATATATATTAATAATAATTAATTAATATATATATTAATTAATAATCAATAATTTTTTATTAATTTTTATAATTAAATTTATATTTTAAAAATATAATTTATATTTTTGAATATATTTAATTATAAATTAACACTTAATTAATTAATTAATTAATGCTACTTTTGGACTAGAGTATAATAAATACTTATTTAATTAATTATTGGTTATATGAGAACCAATATGTTCCTGCTATGAGAAGGAATTAAATTTGAGAATTATTTTATCATTAATGTTATTCAATCTATGAGCCTAGGGTAGGTTATCTAGTCGCGTAGGAGGGAAGTGACTTACAATGGCGACCGAGGCCCACAAGTGGCTAACTTAAAAAACTCATTATAAGTAGCTTAATAAGTGAAAATTGTAATCACCTAAAATTATTCTAGTAAACCTATAGATCCTAATTTGATTAATTGACCTTAAAAATCCTAAAATCTAAGGCATTCACTACTAGACCCTAATTATGCAAGAAAACCCTAATAATCCCCCTTGCATAATTAAACCAAGTTACTAAATCAAATCATCAATTCAATCCTAACCCAAGCTTGAAAAATTATTTAATCACTATACATTGCACACTTAAATAAAAGTTCTTCCACTTTTATTAAATGAACCCATTAAAACATGGGTGTGCACACTTAGTCTTTGATTAAAAGGTGATTAGGAGGGTATTTACCTAATTTTTCATCATTCTCCCTCAACAAACACAAATTTGACCAATCAATAACCTCTCACATGGATGGAGCTCACATGGATTGAAGGAGAGTGCATCTCAACCGCCCTTCATGGTTAAATCTCAACTGTCCATTCTGAGGAGGTTTCTATAAAAAGGGATACCTCTCCTTATTGAAAGAAGAGGCATTGTTGACATTTGTAGAAGAGCATCCCCGTTCTAGCATAGTATTTGCATTTGTTCTTAGATAGTTTAATTTTAGTTTCATTTCTTAGTATTTGATGCATCTTGTTAGATTAATCTCATGCTAGTTCACGCATCATCATAGTTTTACTTTGCAACTCATTTACATGTGTTGAAGGGAAAAGTATGCAAGTTCATGAATCATGCTCACCTTTGAATCTTCCATTTTTTAATAGTCTATTCATTGATTCTTGTGTGAATCTGATGAGCATCTATTAAGAATCAAACTTGCTTCATCTAGGAAGCAATAAGCCATTTTTGGGAATTTTTTGCATAACATTGGAGTTAAATTTGATGATTATTGACCCCTAAGCTAATGGTTTATTGAGTGTAGGTTGTTTGTAGGTCAATACCACATTTACACCACACATTTTTGGTGCCCACTATGGGGCCTTGAACTTTTTTGGCACCGAGTTCATAATATTTTTGATATTTTTCCAAAAATGCGCTTATTATCGTACCGTTTGTCTGATATACTTGTACAACAAAACAACTATCAGAGCTTTGTCATTTCATGTTACTTAAATTGTCGTATGAATATGTAATCTAGTTCTTTTGTCATTCGGTCCTGCAGGAATTGTTGTACAAGGCATCATATTTCCTTAAATTGTCGTATGGTTTCTATTATATTGTCATATGATTATTTATGCTAGTTCATTCTCTGTACTCTGTCTTTTCAAAAATAGAGAGCATTTTTAGGGGTTGGTTTGAATTAATCTTTGGTTTCTAACACCTGATTTGGTTTTGTTGGTCTTATGGTTTCTTGGTTTTGCAACCTAACACATCTTTGCAGGATGTTTGGTAGAAGATTCGCTTACCCAAGAGACACCACTTAAAAACACTCTTTCTTGAAAACTAATAATTCCTTTGTGTTTGTAGGACCCTTTGAAAGAAAATTTACTAAGACTACTAAGCTTGTGATGTTTGCATGTTGCCTAAGTTCACATTAATCAAATAATCACATGTTTCTTAATGTTATTTAGGCACATAGTCTGATTAGGTGGTTTCTTGTGTCGGTCAAATTAAGCATTAGGGGATTATGCTCTCTTTCCTTTTGGGAAAGATCAGAAACCTAGATGTGTTTGACTTGTCCTAGGCAAGAAATATTTTGGGATAATTTTGGAGTGTTGGTGTGTTTGGAAAAAACAAAGGGAAATAGGAGATTATGCTCTTCTTCTCTTTGAGGGAAAATCAGAAACCCATACCTTCTCTTTTCTATCCAATTTATTTCATGCATTATCTTTAGAGGGCCTGCCGGTTAAGGTAAAAATCTCCCAAGAATGACCCAAGTGAGGACAAGGTAGAAGCCAACCCTTCCACCTCACTATAATTAAGACGCTTCCTTGAGATTAAAGTCTCATAAGAATTAATCATTCTTGTCTTTTGATCACCCAGTTGATCTGTTATGTCCCCTTTCTAGAGTGGACATCAGAGATGGAGGAGTTGGCCTAACATTGGAGTCTCGTAGGCTAGCAAAGATGGATAGGGACTCATTCAATGCATACAGTGACCGGATTTTGGCTTTACACAAAGTTTGGAGCCAGTTTGGAGCAATTCCTAGATTTTAGGGGATATCCCTACTTTTTAGGAGGATGTGGCAGTTTCCAGATGTGAGGTCCCATTGGACCATCCCATGTTTTCAGTTTTAGGATGACAGGGTGTGTTCCCTAGTTTCTAGGAGCATCCCTAGATTTTAGGGATGGGACTGCCAGTTGACCAATCTCATTCGGCATCAGTCACAAACAGGTGACATCGTGGTAAATATAGTGTTGCACTGCAGTTCCTTGATTTTAGGAGGCAATTCATACTTTTTAGGAGGGGGGTTCCTACTTTTTAAGAGGTGGTGTCAGCTTCTAGAATTGAGGTTCTATAAGGTCATCCCTTGGTTTCAGTTTCAGAAGATTTGGGTGTGTTTCCTAGTTTCTAGGAGCATCCCTAGATTTTAGGGATGAGATTTCCAGTTGTCCCAGGTTGTCCGGCATCAGTCACAGGCATGTGACATATTTAGCCTCAGGATTTTGGGGTGTTTCAGGTGTTTTGTGGCTATTTGGGATATATTTTAATATATTTAAATATTTTCCTAAGTTAGCATTTTAATAAATTAAATTAAAGCTATTTATATAGCTAATTGGAGTAATAAGGGGTTTTGGCTTCATCTCGTCAGGCAGGCCTATGTGTTATAGCTCGTTGGAAAGGTCTTGAATAATATAACTTATTTTCATCATCTAGACACCTTCTGGCACATTGAGTTATGTTTTTGAGGAAAGGGGTGTTTTTCCTATATATAAAAGCTTTTTAATCAAAAGATGCCATTTTATAATAAAGGGAAAAGCATATTCTCCCTTTAGGGTTCGATTGGATTTGAGAGGGAGATAAAAGGAGATGTTGGCTCATTCTTTCATTATATTTTACATCTTCATTCTTGATATTTGTGATTTTTCTCTAAGGAGTGAATTTGGAGAACTGGGACGCAAACCCCAGAGTCTGGCTTTTGGGACGCAAATCCCAACAGATGGTTTCAGCAACATTTTACAGTGTTATTTTCAGAGTTGACAGAGAGTGTTAAGTTCAACATTGGGAATGATGTTGCAGTGTACATTGGGAGTCTTGTTTGGCACATGGGGTCTCCAGGATTCCTTAGCGTGACTTCAGTAGTCATATGACTGCCTTTCAGCTGTCACAGGGTCTATTGTTTGGCTTACGACAGCCATCTCTGCCCTTGATGTGTGGCTGGTTCATTTTTGCAACTAGGTGTCATCATTCCTCATTTGTAAACACCCTTTGCTGGTATACTGGTTGCATATCTTATCTGGTATGATTTGTAGCCATTCTGGTTGGTTGAATATTATATTGTTACATGTTGTTTCAACTTACTTCTTATTTGCTGCTGTTGTTATTTACCGTTTTACTTATATCTTGAAAATTCAAAATACAAAACAAAGAAAGAAACAATCCTTCTGCAACTTCTATCTAATTCTCTAAGACCACAAAGAAAACACAGGAAATCTATTATTTTAATTAAAATTTATAGAAGTTCAGCGAAAGGATCCTCTTGGGATCTTTCATGATCCTTAGACATGCTTGGATGTTTGTAGAGCCGAGGGGCTTCAATATTTCTTGAGAGACAACACTCATTCAAGGTACTCATAGGGCTATAGGCCTCAATATTTCTTTGCGAGACTATGGGAAATGGTTATGAACATATGCCCTTCCTAAAACTTTTATGTTGGAATCCACCCGCTTCACCTCTGAAAGTGGGATAATCCAAGTGCAAGGGAGATAGTAACTCCTCCAAGACACTCTCCATATCATTCCCCACTAGCATTTGGAGTCGGCTAATACAACATCACTAGACCCATTGCGTGGCTAGTGGTGGTCGTATTCTAATTAGCTATTGGATGTATACCCAAGTCAGCGAGAGATGATTTTCTCACTAAGCCAATTGACTATAGGGATAGAAAATGGATTAGATTTCCCCCCTTCATGTTTAATGTGCTTTAATCACCTTGAATTGACACCAAGAACAACATAAGACTCTATCACATCAGAATTGAACAAATTGTCCAAATTTTTCACACAAATCAAGTGGAAAACTATCTCTGACATGTCCTGTCATTTTTCTAGTGATAATTGTCGTACGACAAAACAACCTAAAAGAAGCAAGCCATATGGTTCTGTGGAAATTTTCATCTAACACAGTGAGAATTTTTGTATGAGTGTTCATCAAAAACCAAAATATACTCCAAGGACTCCAAATCAAGATACACCATCCATATATCAATCAGTACCCCTATTCCAAGCTTCAACTTTTCAACATTAATCATTCCATATTGATCATAAAAAAACCAAACATATCAGGGTTTGATAGGGGGGTCTAGTTAGGGCTGATAGAGCCACCATAGTAGCATCTCTTTGTCGATTGAGGAGCCTACTGAAGATGAAATCAGAAGATGTCAACAAGACAAACATTTCCAAAAGATGATGCAATGCTTATGCAATTAGACAAGGATAAGTATTTCATGCATCTAGCTTCCATAGGGGTCAAACTCCCTCCATATTTCAACATTTAAGGAATAATACAACATGAGGAAGAATCTCCTATCACTATTCTCAATAAAAAACCGCAACACGTGAGATGTGAACTCAGAGAACTGAAGAAAGCAAAAGAATGATCTTCCAATAAATATTCACTGGAATCTATGTCCCTTTCCATTTGACAAAAATCTATAGATGCCACCATTTCCTCCAAAAGTTGAAATACCCAAGTATGACAAGTACAATTCAAATTGTGACTCCCAAGACCACGTGAGATAAATTTGTGCTCTTCTAGCATGGAATTTGTGATGCAGAGGGTTTAGGGTTCTAGTCTTTCTTTCCTCCAAAATGCTTATCCTTTCTACTAACCATCCAATGGTTACTCCTCCATGTGTAATTCTCCAATATGGATCTCCTAGATCCTCTCTATCAACTTGCCTCCTAGGTATAGTTTATTTGTTGAAGACACAAAATACATCTAAGATCAACTAGTCCAACTAGTTCTTCAATTTCCTAGGTTTTTCACTCGATATTCCCCTAGAATCCAAAACCCTTGCTTAGGATCTTCCCCATACACCTCATAGACTATTTCCTATGTCCTTGGCCCATTAAAAGTCCATTAGAAACATTTCCCACACTTCTGGATACTTCAACAATCCAATTGTTGATAAATGCACTAGCAGGCCTAATTGGCCTATTTCCTAGTAGGTCAAATTTCACTATTTTGGGCCTAAAGCTCCAAATTATTGCAAGAAACCTCATATAAGACCTTTAAAATATTAAATATATCCACAAACCCTACTATAATCCAAAATTTTAGTTTCTCAATGCACCTACAACCCTAGTTATCACAAGGCCCTAGTTTTTAGCCTATCTTTTAGGCCTCTAGACCAGTCAGGGAAAAATGCCACCAAATTGGTCTTCAAACTTCCTGTCATCACTTCTAACCTTTTGATCCTTCATGGGAACACTTTAGGGATTCTACACATTCCACTAAGTTTACCATCCAAGATCATGGGTGCTCTATACAATATGATCTTTACCATGTTCAGGCTCACCTGCTCCTAGCAGTCAGCCATAGGGCTTCATTCCAAGTCTAGGATTCCCATTGAAAAAAATAAAATAAAACCAAAATCATTATGTATAGACCCTAATCCTTCATCCCCCATGCTTTCAGCCAATTTCACTGGTGGATGCCTAGGTTAGAGCCATATTTACCTCTGCAACTCTGCAAATTGAACTTGTAGACCAGTGGCTTAAATACTACTATAAATTTACACTATGTTAAATTGAAATCAAAATACTATGTGAATAAGAAAGATAATTCAAAACAATAAACCCCCATGGGGTCTGATCACCCAATCCAATCCATACACAACTATACAGAAAGCAAGAAACATTGCAAATTACAAGGAAACACAGTCTGACATCCGTACAGAGGGTTCACAAAAGTGTTATGCAATCCAAAAATACATTAAACTTTTGAAAATCATCGATCCATGCTCAAATAACCGAGCATGGGTAGTTACAACCACTCCAACCTCTATTTGCAACTTCTTGCAAAAAGTTGCAAAAGTTGCTCAAGCAACTTTTTAGCATCTTTTGCTATTTGACTATTTTAGTCAACTCGATGCATGTTTTTGACTTCCATGACCCTAGTTAGGTTACTTATGGTCCTAGAAGAAACTCTAAACCCAAGTTACACAAAAATAGCAACTTTTACCTTTCTAGGTCAAAATGACCACAATATCACCTAGTGAGCACTTTTGGCTCTTACAAACATGGAGATGAACAAATTTGGATCCAACCTAGTGGATCTTATTACAACCCACACAAAACACCTAACACAACCCTAAAAAATAGAAACCACACCAAAATGGGAGGTTATCTACACCATACTCCCCTGGGACAAAGAACTCAAGTCCCTTGAGTTAGGAGGTCTTCAATGGTGACCCCATGCTTCAGAATGTCTGCCTCAGTCATCCAAGTAGCCTCAGCTTTAGGTAGTCTCTGCCACTTGACTAGATACTCTTTGTAAGTACCCTTCCTTTTCTTCTTAATCACCTTGGAATTTAGTATACTAACTAACTGTAGAGGGATTGGGGTAGGCAAATCTTTGACCTAATCATCTTTCCCCAACTCTGAAAGAGTTTGTTGACCAGTGTCTGAGGATGGCCCCTTAAAGGGATATAGGTCACATACATTAAAAATGGATGAAATTCCCAAATCAGGAGGCAACTCCACCTCATAGGCATTTTTTCCACACTTATGCAATATCCTCAATGGTCCTATCTTCTTCATGAGAAACTTAGTTGGTTGACCCTTGGGTAGTCTTTCTTTTCTGAGGTAAGCAAGTACTATATCCCCCACCTTGAATTGTAGATCTCTCCTTGATTTGTCTGCCTTTTCCTTATACTTCTCCCCTTGTTGTTGTAGAGTCTTGTTGACTTGATCATGAAGCTCCTTCATCTGTTCTACAAATGACTCCCCTTGGGTACTCCTCTTGTCCTACAAACTGAGATCCCTTAACTCTAATATCCCTCTAGGATTGGTCCCATAAACTATCTCAAATGGGCTTTTACAAGTACTCCTATTAATGGAGTCATTATAGGCAAATTCTGCCTGGCCTATAATGTGATCCCATGACTGTCCATGTTTCTTAGTCAAGCATCTTAACAAGTTCCCAAGTGACCTATTCACTACCTCCATTTTCCCATCTGACTGTGGGTGGTAGGCTAAAGAGAAAGACAATTTTGTACCTAACATCTTCCAAAGGGTCCTCCAAAAGTGGCCCATAAACTTACTCTCTCTGTCACTTACTATATTCAGTGGCAATCCATGGATTCTTACAATGTCTCTGAAGAATAAGCCTGCAATATGTGAAGCATCATTGGTTTTCTTGCATGGAATGAAGTGTGCCATTTTGCTAAACTGGTCCACCACAACAAACACACTGTCATGACCCCTTGGTGTCTTAGGCAACCCCAAAACAAAGTCCATACTCAGGCACTCCCAAGGCCTCTAAGGTATGGATAGAGATTGATACAATCCACTGTTACTACTTTGTCCTTTAGCCCTCTGACATATCTGACATTGCTCCACAAAATTGCTGACATATATATGATTGTAACCTAGGACAATAGTAATTCCTATTCACTTGCTCAAGTGTCTTGTCCACTCCAAAGTGGCCTCCCAAGTTTCCTTGGTATTTCTCCTTCACTATGTTCTCCCTCATTGAGCACCCAGGTATACACATTAGGTGTCCTTTGAACAATAGTCCCTCCTGCAACATATAATCAGTGAACTCCACTTTAAATCCCTATTGGAACTTTACACATTCCTCATAGGCATCTTTGAAATCTTTGTCCTCTTTGTAGAGGTCTTTCAAATCATTCATCCCCACACTTTGCGACTGTATCTCCTATATGGTTAGTACTCTTCTACTTAGAGCATCATAAACCTTGTTGCTAAATCATTTCTTGTGTTTGATCACAAATGTGTATGCTTGCAAAGCTTCCACCCATTTAAGGTGTCTTTGGTTCAATTTTTCTTACCCATTCAAGAAACTAAGGGCATGGTTATCTATGTAGACCACAAATTACCTTAGTAGGAGATAATGTCTCCACTTTTTAAGGGCTTGTACCATAGCATACAACTCCAAATTATAGGTGGAGTACTTCTATTTGGACTCATTCAACTTCTCTAAGAAGAATGCCACAGGGTGTCCCTCTTGACTTAACACTGCTCCTATGGCTAGCTTACTAGCATCACACTCCACCATAAATAACTGATTGAAGTTGGGGAACCTAAGTGTAGGTAGTTCTTCTATTATCTTTTTCAACATTTCAAACCCTTGATCTGCTGCTTCTGTCCACTTGATCTGACATTTGATTCCTCCTTTTATATTGTTGAGGATAGGGGCACATACATGACTAAAATTGCTCACAAATTTCCTAAAGTAGAAGGCCAAACCATGAAAAATCCTAACATCCCCTATGGATCTAGGTGTAGGCCATTCCATAATAGACTTGACCTTATCAAGATCCATCTTCATACACCCATTAGCAACCACAAAACCAAGATACACTAATTCAGTTTTCAAGAACTCATATTTTTCCTGATTAATCATCAACTTATCTTGGTGTAGCCTCCTCAATACCATTTCCAAATGCTTCATGTGCTCCTCCTTAGACTTGTTAAAGATCAAAATGTCATCAAGATAAACTATTACAAACTTACCTATGAAATCTGCTAGCACTTCATTCATGAGCCTCATGAATGTGCTAGGTGCATTTGTTAGGCCAAAGGGCATCACTAGCCACTCATACATCCATTCATTTGTCTTGAAGGCTGTCTTCCATTCATCACCAGGCCTAACTCTAATTTGGTGATACCCTGACTTCAAATCGACCTTGGAGAAATAACAAGAACCTCCCAAATTGTCTACCAAATCCTCAATCCGGGGCATTGCAAATCTATATCTGATTATGATTTTGTTTATGTCTCTGGAGTTAGTGCACATCCTCCATTTTCCATCCTTCTTAGGTGCAAGGACAATTGGCACTACACAAGGGCTCAAACTCTTCCTTATTAGTCCCTTCTCCAACAAATCTTGAATCTGTTTTGCTATCCCTGCATTTTGACTTGGTGTCAGCTTATATGCTGCCTTGTTAGGTAGTTTAGCTCTAGGTATGAGGTCTATCTGGTGGCTCACATCCCTCATGGGTGGAAATGCACTAAGAAATCCATTATCCACTATTTCATGATACTTTTCCAACAATGCTTGTACTTCTTGTGGCATAATCTGGCTTTCTCTTTAGTATCCTCCTTTGGCTTCACTATCACTACACAACATACCCCTTTCTCCTTCTTCATAGCCTTTAGAAACTTATTTCCACTCAAGAGCATCACACTGGTTCCCACATGCTTCTCTTCATTAGGTTCTTGCAAAGGATCCATCTGAAACTTCTTTCCTTGCTTGGTAATCACATAGTTATTCCTTTCCCCATCATGGATGGCCTTCACATCATATTGCCATGGTAATCCTAGAAGGATATGACATGCATCCATGGGAAATATGTCACATAGGACCTTGTCCTTATACTCACCTATTTCAAACTCCACCATTGTTTGTTCATCCACCACTATCTACTGCCCCTTGTTTAACCATGATACTTTATAGGGAGTGGTGTGAGGTATCCTCCTAAGTTTCAGTTTATCCACCATCTCAGTTGAAACTATATTATCTGTGGATCCAGAGTCCACTATCACCTTGTAGATCTTCCCATGGGACCTACAAGTAGTCTTGAACAAGTTCTTTCTTTGAGGTGGTTATGTGACACTAGGAACTTTTAACAAAGTCATTCTCAACATTAGATTATCTCCATCCAATACTAGCCCTACCTTGGAGATGGGAGAAGTGACACTTTGTGTGTCATCCTCTTGCACCAACTAATTTATTCTTTCCCCCATAGATGATGTGGAGGTCTTGTTAGGATATCTGCCCATTGTATGGCCCACTTGATTAAAATTGTAACATCTGCCAGTGAAGACAGAGTTGGACCTTCCTTGTGACTGGAATCTACCCCTTGGTGGTCCTCTTCCTCTGTATCCTCCTCTCTAAAATGATCTTCTATACTGATTACCCCCACTATTATCCATAGATTGATTATCTTCTAGTCTACTTGGGCTTTTTCCTCTACCAAAGTTATTCTTGCCTCTAAATCCTCTATTGTTGTTACCTCTACCTCTTTGGTGGAAACCATTCCTCCTTCTAGTCTTCTCCTCTGCTCTCAAAGATAACTGAAAACACTTGTGCATACTGTCAGGAGCCATCATACTAATTTCATCTTGAATCCCTTGTCTCAACCCATTGAGGTACCTTGCTCTATTTTCTACCTCTTCTTCCTATCTTCTTTCTCTTAGGCTCAATTTGTGGAACTCCTCAGTGTAGGCACTTACTGTCAACTCCTTTTGTCTCAAGTTCTGCAACTTCTGATACATTTGGATCTCATAATCAGTGGGTAGCAATTGTGCCCTCATTCTTATATTCATTCTCTCCCAAGAAGATAACTTATTCTTACCAGTGGCTACCCTATCATCTTGCATCATGTTCCACCACACCAATGGAGATCCCTTGAGTATAGCCTTTGCGTAGCTGACTCTCTTATGCTCTAATACTTCCTTGTAGTCAAACTGGTTGTCTATGGCCTCTAACCAATCCAATAACTCTTCACCATTAAAGTTGCCACAATAGTAAGGTATATGTTCCATACTGTCTTTGTTGATGGAATTGAAGGAATCCAAGAACACCTTTTGTTCTTTATCCATTTCCACTTATTTTCCTTTAGATTCTCCTGACTGATTTTCGGGTTCATCATCATTACTCTCATCTCCCCATTCAGTTATTCTCTTCTTATTCTTTGGTTCTGACACACTATAATTATCCAAGAGGCCCTGAACCAATTATACAATGGAATCCCTACTCATTGCCTTAGGAGGCATGCTGTCAACCTCTTGGCTCTCCTCCCCTTCAGACATACACCAAACTTAAAGAAATTATGGCTTTGATACCACTCTGATGCAGAGGGTTTAGGGTTCTAGTCTTTCTTTCCTCCAAAATGCTTATCCTTTCTAATAACCATCCAATGGTTACTCCTCCATGTGTAATTATCCAATAAGGATCTCCTAGATCCTCTCTATCAACTTGCCTCCTAGGTATAGTTGATTTTTTGAAGACACAAAGTACATCTAAGATCAACTAGTCCAACTAGTTCTTCAATTTCCTAGGTTTTTCACTCAATCTTTCCCCTAGAATCCCAAACCCTTTCTTAGGATCTTCCCCACACACATCATATAATATTTCCTATGTCCTTGGCCATTAAAAGTACATTAGAAACATTTCCCATACTTCTGGATACTTCAACAATCCAATTGTTGACAAATGCACTAGGAGGCCTAATTGGCCTATTTCCTAGTAGGTCAAATTTCACTGTTTTGGGCCTAAAGATCCAAAATCTTCCAAGAAACCTCACATAAGACCTTGAAAATATTAAATCTATCCAAAAACCCTACTAGAATACAAAATCCTAGTTTCTCAATGCACCCACAACCCTAGTTATCACAAGGCCCTAGTTTTCAACCTATCTTTTAGGCCTCTGGACCAGTCAGGGAAAAATGCCACCAAATTGGTCTTCAAAATTACTATCATAATTTCTCACATTTTTATCCTTCATGGGAAAAATTTAGGGCTTCTACATATGCCACTAAGTTCACCATCCAAGATCATGGCTGCTCTGTGCAATCTGATCTTTACCCTGTCCAGGCTTACCTGCTCCTAGCAGTCAACCATAGGGCTTCATTCCAAGTCTAGGAATCCCATTAAAAAAAATAAAATAAAATAAAAATAATTATGTAGAGACCCTAACCCTTCATCCCCCATGGTTTCAGCCAATTTCACCGGTGGATGCTTAGGTTAGAGCCATATTTACCTCTGCAACTCTGCAAATTGAACTTGTAGACCAGTGGCTTAAATCCTACTATAAATTTACACTATGTTAGCTTGAAATCAAAATAATATGTGCATAAGAAAGCTAATTCAAAACAATACACTCCCATGGGGTCTGATCACCCAATCCAATCTGTACATAGTCATACAAAAATCAAGAAACACTGCAGATTACAAAGAAACACAGTCTAACATCCATACAGAGGGTTCACAAAAGTGTTATGCAATCCAAAACTCCATTAACCTTCTAAAAATCATTGATCCATCCTCAAATACCCAAGCATGGGTAGTTACCGCCGCTCCAACCTTAATTTGCAACTTCTTGTAAAAAGTTGCAAAAGTTGCCCAAGCAACTTGTAAAAGTTGCTAGCAACTTTTTAGCATCTTTTGCTATTTGACTATTTTAGTCAACTCGATGCATTTTTTTGACTTCCATGACCCTAGTTAGGTTAATTAGGGTCCTAGAAGACACTCTAAACCCAAGTTACACAAAAATTGCAACTTTTACATTTCTAGGTCAAAATGACCACAATATCACCTAGTGAGCACTTTTGGCTCTTACAAACATGGAGATGAAAAAATTTGTATCCAACCTAGTGGATCTTATTACAAACCACACAAAACACCTAACACAACCCTAAAACACACAAACCACATCAAAATGGGAGGTTCTCTGCACCAATTTGTGCATGAAAATACATACCTAATGATATTCTTCCCTCGTAGCCTCAACAGTCAAGCTTTGGAATGGTTCACTAAACTCTCACCAGGCATTCAGACATTTGATGAACTCGTGCAAAAATTCATCCAAAAATATTTACACAACATCTTGCACATGGTCACCATGTTGAACCTATAAAACACCAAACAACATAGCAATGAACCTTTCTTTAAATTCCTCAAAAGAGTGAGAAAGATTTCGAAAGGTATCCTAGACAAATCCCAAAAACGAAGAAGATATATATCTTCATCAATAATTTGGTACTAGAAATAAACTACGCACTGCAAATGCAAACTTATGTTGCCTTCAATGAATTGGTAGAGAGTGCCATCCAGATTGAAGAGGTTCTTGTGAAGAAAGGTGAGCTCACCTTGTACAAAGACAATAAACACTCAAGCAGTCCCAATAACAACAATGGTAAAGACAAGAACAAATATTAGAACAATAATAAGAATATGGTCAATGATGGAGTGGTTGATTCATCCAATTTCAAGCCCAAAGAACCGATATTCAATCTATCTAGTAGCATCCAGGATGTTGAGAATAAATCAATTGTTTCATCAACATCAAAGGATAATCAAGACACACAGAAGGACAAAGCACCATGGATACCCAAGCCTAAGCAAAACTTTACTCTTCTAGGAGAACAACTCGAAATGACACTAAAAACTTTATTGACTAACAAGATCATCACATTACCAAAATCAAAGCCTTGGGAACTAGCAGTCAAACTAAGTGGTGGAATGACAATCACTTTTGCTAATATCACAATAACAAGGGACATTTGACCAACTAATGCATGAAGCTGAAACATGTCATACAAAACTTGATTGACAACAAAACTATCATTGTTGACGGACATCATTCAAATAGTGTTCACAAGGCTTTCAAACAACCTATACCCTCTTATGAACACGGGGAATCATCAAATAATCAAGGAGCTAAAGTGAATTATACATATGCTAATAATGACAATGTGATCCACATGCTTGAACCATGCAACCAATCGGTCAACATGATCATCATCAAAGATAAGAAAGAGTCTGAATATGCCAATGTTGTAACAAGAAATCAACCCAAGGTCACTCTTAAGAGAGTAGCATCCTAATCCAAACAACATATTACATCAACAAAAAATCCTCGACATCAAAATAACTAGCCTCATTAATTCCTTCCGCAAATTACAACCTAGTCGATCAGTTACAATGAACACCTACCCAAATTTCTATTCTGGAATTTCTTAAGATCTCACCATCACACAAAGAGATCCTTGAAACTGCCCTTCTAGAAACAAATATGCCAAAATACCTTGGTGTTGATTGATTCCAAACAATGGTGGGTCACTTGACCTCACCTCATTAATTGTCTTTCTCAGAATAAGATGACAAGTTTCTAAATCACCCACACAATCAACCTTAACATACAGAGGTCTTGATCCACAGGCATAGAGTCAAACATGTCTTGATAGATGAATGCGCTGGTTTGAATATTTGTACTCTCAAACTTGTAACAACATTGGGTTTCTAAGAGCATGCTATAGATCGAAAATAACCATAAAGGTATATCACGAAGAAGAAAGGTCCTCAAATGGATTAGTTGTGTTACCCATCAGTGTAGGACCAATCAAGAAAGACATAATCTGCCAAGTGTTAGATTTTCCTTTGGCATACAACATCTTATTAGGAAAGCCTTCGATCCATGATATGCAGGATGTCCCCTCAACATACCATCAGTGTGTGAAGTTCCCACATAATGGAGTGGAGGTCTCTATCCTAACTAATAACACATACTCTTGCAACAATTTGAAACAAGCTAACAACATGATCCCACATAAGGAAGAAGCGTTCAATGACCAAGAAGCTAAGAGTTCTAGAGCAGCTATCATGAGGAACTTTGAGGAGAAATTAAAAATAAAAGAAACGAGAATGGGAGAATATCAACTGCATCCATTGCCATCTATGGATAATCTTCCTAAATCCCCCAAGTCTTATGGAAAACCCTCATCATTATTCAAGCCTTCTAGTACCAAGACATCAACAATACATGAAGGAAAGAGTATGGTAAAATCTAGTGTTTCTCTTTCAGAGGAAAATGAAGAAAAAGTTGTTCTTTCCTATCTTTACAAAGAAGAAGAGCATGAACAATAAGTTAAACATGTTGAGATTTCCCCGCAAAAGTATGGAAAAGGATACCAACTCATGCAACAAATGGGGTATAAAGGGAAAGTACCCCTAGGCAAGAATAAAGGATTTCTAAAGCCCATACACACCGATTTGATCTAGTAGAGGACTCTGAGAATGAGTCTGGAGAAGAGGAAAAAATTACACAGTTATCTTTTCAGAGTTTGTTACATATAAAAAAAAGAGAATCCTGACTACCAAGTGTTATATGTTGAATGTGGACCTCTGAATTCGACACAAACACAACATAGTCTTTACACAATTGTTCAATTCACAAAGACAAACATGAATTGTTTGTTCTGCAAATTTGATTGAGGCAACTTGTTGCCTCCTAATCAGTTGGGGATGTTGAGTTTACCCTTAGAATGAGAGCCAACAACCTGACCATTGCTAACATGGAGGATTTCTAGAATGCAAGAAAAAGAAGAATTGCCATTAGTCTTATGAAATTTGCAACTAGTCTATGAGAGAAATGCTCTTAATCTATGAATTGAGAAGCAATTAAGCTATGAAAGTGAATTGCAACTAATCTAAGAATGAATTGCAACTAAGCTATGGAAACAAAATGTAATTAATCTAAGAAAATCAAATGCTTTTAATCTAGAAATGAGAGTTCTTGTAATCTATGAAATAAATTGCCTTTAAGCTAGAATTGAATTTGCCATTAATCTAGAAAGCTTGAAAGCATCAAATTGAAATGTTAGATATAGAAATGAATCATAAATGAAAGCATTATATCTTCAATTCCAATTAAAACTAGCCTAATTATGCAAATTTAAGCTTGAAACATGAAAGAATTGATGCAAAAAATGACTATAGATTTGATGCTCTCCAAAATCATCCCCCTCAATGAAGAAAAAGAGGTCCAATTTATAGAAAATTAATGGAAAGAGAGTGAAGAGTTTCTTGAAAAGAAA
>MU227417.1:431150-454660 GCA_018584345.1 Thuja plicata
GTATATTAGCTAAAGGGGGTGGAATTGATTTAATTAAAAGCACTTAAGACTTTAGAATTAAATCAATTAATCATAGGGATTTTTTAGCTAATAAACTCTGAGAATTTAGGAATTAAATATAATGTCAGATTTATGCAAATTTGGGTTTTCTGCATTTGAAACTCAGTCAATTTGAAGTCAATTAGGAGAAGAATTTGCCTAGTACAATAGGACTTCGAAGATGAGAAAATTGGAGGAATGCACCAAAATTGATTGGATTATTAGGTGCAAATTTTGGGGTGTTACACCAAGGAGAGCGCTACATTCTACATCAGTTAAGAGGTCCCTTCGAACCAAATCTCCAAAACCAAGAAGAAAATCAACTAGCTGAAGAAGAAGTGATGTGCCAACAACAAAAAAGTGATTCACCTAAAGATTGGATACGCCTAGGCCAAGAAGATGGACAAGAGGAAAGACACATAATTGATCTACCCCACTTCATGGATACAAGAGTACAAGAAATTGAGGTATCCTCACCTCGCCCGACATCAACACATGAAGCCAAAGTACAAACACCAATACAAGAAGGTAAATATCAACAAGAAGAGGAGGTTATGTCAAGTGAAGGCGAAGGAGTTTTTATGACCATAGCACACTACCTGGGTAGATCTGATGATAACCAAAATAATTCTCATGAGTACAAGTTTAGTCATGGTATGGAGAATGACATAGAAGGATGGCATCCTCACTTGGGGCAACCAGTCGCCACTACTCATATACTAGATATACCTCATTCTGTGGAGACAAGTTCTAATGAGTACGGATGTGATTCCCTCTCATATTCTATATTTGATATTGAGGTTGATGTCATTCATAAATATGCACCTTAGTTTGAACAAGGGGAAAGTTCAAATGCTACCCAGATGATAGTTCTCCCCTAAAGAATAAATTGGAACTTTGGAGATAATGTCAAGAATTTGAATACCAGAACTAGATCCACATCAAGGATTGAGATGGTCCCTATGATTAATTTTCTTGAATGGATGGCTAGATAGGAGGAGAATCAAAATTATAACATTAGATTAAACAAGTTAGATTTTTGTAATACTAGCAACAAATCTGATAGTGATGTTAGGATTCTTGATGATATAGGTAGTCCTTTGGAGAGTGACGTAATAAATCTTCTCTTACCAGTCAAAATTTATGATCATGATAATGTCATGCTATCCCTATAACCAACTGGAGCTTTGTCCCTAATGCACCCTAAACTTATTGAGTGGAATTCAAACGAGCCTCTAAACCTAATTTATTGCCCAAATGACTATACCTTGGCATGATACTTAAATTATATTGAACCCCTTAACTCTTCCACCAATGTAACAAGAATGAACATGACAGAGGAGGATATCAATTTTCTCAGTCTTAAAAATAAAATTAAAAAGAAAAAGAGGTTTGGCGGTGAAAACCATGTCGTGGTAGTGTTAAAACCCAAAATAGTAAAAACAAATTATGTATATAATGGTTAAAACCTCTCAGAGGTGTTGGAGGATGGGAATCTTGATATCCTGCCTAATAACTTTCAGGAGCAGTCTTCAGTACTCATAGAGCCTACACAACTAGTCAACTTGGGAACAACAGAATTGCATCAACTAATCTACCTAGCACAATCCTTGTTTGAAGAAGAGAAGAAACAATTCACTCAGTTTTTGATGAACTAAAAGATCAAATTTACTTGCTCCTAATCATACATGTCATGACTTGACACTGAATTAATAATGCATCAATTTTCCATTGTTCCTAGAGTAAAACCAGTCTAACAAAAGCTCAGGAAAATGCATCCTCATGTGGCATTATTGGTTAAAGATGAATTAGAGAAGTTTTTGAGAACAAAATTCATAAGAGTTATCGCTTATGCCTACTAGATCTCAAATATTGTACATGTTTGTAAGACTGATAAATAAATCAGAGTATGCATAGATTTTTGAAATCTAAATAAAGCTTTTCCAAAAGATGAATTTTTATTCCCAATATCTAAATGATTGTGGATCTCACAACAGGATATGGGATGTATTCCCTAATGTATGCCTTCTTAGGGTACAACCAAAGGATAGCACCTGAGGATCAAGAAAAGATGACTTTTATTTATGCTTGGGGCATGTTCTGCTAGAACGTCATGTCTTTTGGTCTTAATAATGTAGGGGAAACATATAAGAGATCTATGAAAAATATATTCCACTACATGATGCACAATAACATGGAAGATTATGTTGACGACACCTTGGCTAAATAAAAAAAAAAGAGATACACACCTGGCCACTTGGAGAGAATCCTTGATAGGATGGAACATTTTAAGTTGAGGTTGAACCCAAAGAAGTGTGCCTTTGGTGTGACATTTGGAAAACTTCATGGGTATATTGTCTTAGCAAAGGGCATCAAAGTTGATCTAGAAAAAGTGATGGCCATAATAGAGACGCAACCACCAAGGAATATTAGTCAAATTAGAAAATTGCAAGGAAAACTACAATCCACCAGAAGGTTCATCTCACAGTTAGCAGATAAGACTCAAAACTTCAAAAATACATTGCATAAAGGTATAACATTCAAGTGGGACAATAGGTGTGACATGAAGCTCCAACAAATAAAGGAATATCTGGCAAACTCACCTATTCTAATGGTGCCCATACCAAGAAAGTTTCTCCTATTGTACATATCTTCTACGAAAACATCTCTTGGATCCTTGTTGGGACAACAAGAAAAAACAAGAAAATAAAGCACCATCTACTACATCAGCATAACGATGGTTTCCTATAAGCATAATTACACAATCATCGAGAAAGATTTCCTAGCAGTTGTATTCTCCTCACAAAAGCTGAGACATTACATGTTGGTACATTCAATAAATTTAATTGTAAAAATTGATCCTTTGAAGTATTTATTGAACACGACAACCTTGACTGGTAGACTAGGAAAATGGGTGATGATACTCAATGAGTTTGATATTGAATATGTGGATAGGAAGGCCATCAAGGGACAAGTCATTTCTGATCACCTAGCAGATTCTCCTCTTCAAGATAGTAAACCACTAACCATCAAATTCTGTGATGAAGCTATCCTATATTTGACAAAACACCCATGGAAAATGTCCTTTAATGGATTGTTCACACAACAAGGGTCTGGAGCTGGTGTAAATTTTATAACTCCACATGGATATAATATTCCTAAATCTTACAAGATGGTTTTTCCTTGCACAAACAATATTTCCAAGTATGAAGCCTTAGTGAATGGGTTAAAGATAGTCATCGAGTGAAAAATGTGGAATTGCACATTTACGGAGACTCCCAGCTAGTAATAAACCAAGTTAATGATCAATACCAAACTAAAGATGAAAATATTACACCATATAAGAGAATGGTTGATGACCTAAAGAAGTAATTTGTCTTTGTCACATTCCAACAAGTCCCAAGGGTAGTGAACAAAGTAGCTAACACCATGGCTACTTTAGCCTCGATGTTATAACTGGAGGAACATCAATTTCGCTATGAATTCCTGGAGGAAGAATTCCCCTTTCCAACATATGATTCCCCAAAATCCCAAATAGTGTGTTCAATTATGGGAGCCAAGTCCTCTAGATGCAACCAAATATACTCATACCTATGAGACTAGATAATCCCTAACAACCTATCTAGAAATAAAAAGAGAAACCTCATAAGAAATGCATCGTGTTACTTGATCATATCTAACGATTTGTAAAGATGAGGTCTAGATGCTGCTCTTCTTAGGTGTCTAGAATGCGAAGAGTCTGAATGTGCGCTAAAATAAGTCCACAAAGGTATTTGTGGGTCTTAGACGAATGGTCTCTCATTATCCAAGAAACTCCTAAGGGTCGAATACTATCAACCTTCAATGGAGAAGGATGCTGTTCAAATCATGAAATCCTACAAGAAATTCTAGTTACACAGTAAGTTGATTCACGTTCCTACAAGAGAACTACTACCATTCATCACACATTGACCATTTCAACAATGGGTCTTTGACCTAGTGGGTTAAATATATACTTCATCATCCAGCGGACACATGTTTATCATCATTGCCACTGAGTACTTCACAAGTGGGTGGAAGTTGTCCCTTTAATCAAGGCAAATGGTAAACAAGTATCAATGTTCATCCTAAACTATATTATCTATAGGTATGAGATACCTTCCTCTATTGTAAACAATAATGGGGGACAATTCAAGAACAAAGAAATTGACGAAGTGTGTGAGAAATTCCATATTACCCAACACTGTTCCTCTATCTACTACCCACAAGGGAATGGACAGGCTAAAGCATCAAACAAAAACAGACTAGAAATCTTATATAGAATAATGCAAAAATTAGGAAAGGATTGACATCTCCAGCTAAATCCAGCTTTATAGGCTTATCAAACCAATATAAGGATGCCTACAAAGAAAACACCATTTGCATTGGTACATGGCATAGAAGCAGTATTACCTATTGAGGTAGAAATATCATCACTCATAATCTCTTTACAAGGAATCATAACTAATGAGGATTACCAGATTTCCATAATCTAAGAATTAGAAATTCTTGATGAAAGGAGACAAGAAGCATTTGACCATCTAAGGGTCTATCAAAAAAGAATGTCTAAAGGCTACAACAAGAAAGTGAGACACCGAGAATTTTAGGTCGGTAATCTTGTACTCAAAGAGAATCCAAAGAATCAAAAAAATTGAGAACATAGGGAAAGTTTGAACCCAATTGGTTGGGTCCCTTCATGATTACTACAAAATTTGGCTATGGAGCCTATCAAGTTTTAACTTTGGAAGGAGAAAAATTCCTTGATCCAATTAACACGATCCACTTGAAAAATTTCTATAGCTAGACATTTTGAGGAAAAGCACTTCATGTACAAAGAAAATGTTCCTGAAAAAATTCCAAAAATAACAGAAAAGAAAAAAATTCATAAAAATTAGAAAAATTCCTGAAAATGATCATGTTGTTGAAAACATAGCAACATGCGCCTTGACGAATCAACATTTAAAAAAAAAAAAAAATTGAGAACAAGAAAAAATTTCCTTGGTGAAAACCTGGTAAACATTCACCTTGGTGGAAAAAATAATAATAATTCTTCCAAGTTGTGAAAACCTGGAAAATGGTGTCACTTGTAACTAATGATTCATCTATCAATGTGTAGCTTGGCTATCCCGCAAGTAGAGGCTTAAACTTTCTTCATTTCATGTATATACATCCAATTGCTTTTGTGATCTTGTGCAACTCATCTTAATTGGCGTCTCACCACCATAGCTTGGGATCAATCAATGTCTTAGTCCTAGGAACTCATTCCTCACCAAGGGTAGTCTCCTAGCAATTTCAACAACCAAGTCAGCATCTTGTCAGTCATCTAGCCAATCAAAGTCAGTTATCCTGGTCTCTTTTCCACTCGATTGTTTTCCACTGATATAATGGTGTTTCTCAACACCCTTATCAAATTGTTTTTCTTAACACTACCTATTTGGACACATCTAGGATAACACGTCATGAACCTTAATATCATCTTAATAACACTCAAGCACATAATTATTTTTCTCAATACTACACACTCACAAGAATAATGGTATTTCTCAACACCCTACACATAAAAAATTTAATGCTCAACACTTGATGAAGGTATTTTGAACATTTTCTTGAACACTGTCTGTTATTAATGCTTTTCACTTATCTTTTTATTTGATTGTTTCTTTTTGGTGTGGTCCCGATGATCCTACAACTTCAAATAAACTGGATGTCTGTGATAAGAGCTTCCACATTAAGGTGGAAAAGCCTCACATACCTCGACTATGTTTATTTGCATGCCAAGGTGAGGTCAGAACTATTTCCTTGACTGTTATTAATCTGTCTATTTACACAAGATCACACTCATGGTTATCTTGGCTTTGTATGCCTCGATACTGGTGTACCCTAGAAATATCAACTAGAATAAATGTTCAGGTCATCTTGGCTTTAATACCTCGCTTCTTATGTTTGTTTCCCATATTTTATCCAATGAAAGTCATACTCATATCCTTATGGTTGCAACAACACCAATGAGGGTTGTATCGACTCTAATGTCCCAAAAGCTCAATAATGACAAACTTGCTAAAGAATCAGTGACTAGACTCGCGTTTTAGGTTGCATATCATATTAGGTTTTCATTTCATGGTGGCATTATAATATTGAAGAGTTATCCCTTAAATCCTTTGCCGAAGAGGTCAAGTACATTCACTAACCTACGATCTCACTCATCTCAAGGATATATACCTGCAAGAAACAAGAATGATCAATCATACAAGAAGCATAAAGAGCTAAGATATCACATAAGATTAGAGCATGCACAATTTTTATATGGTAATACAAATTATGTCAAAATAATAGGCTAAAATCAAAGATACAATGATATGATACATGACAATTAGAAGAGAACAAGTTACATCTCACAAAGAGCTTCTATTTAAAGTGCATTATATAATATGAAAGCAATAAAATAATAGATGATAATCACATGATCCTGAGAAAAATGTACATCGTCGATGCAAATGAACCATGTATACATTCGTGTATCTCAAAAATCAGAATGGGATAAGAAATAGAAGGGGATATCAAGACTGGATCCCTCCCTTGGAATCTTGAGGTGCAGGAGGGGGAGGTGCATCTTCTCTTGGTGGTGGGACCATTCCCATAGATCTCGCCATGTATTGAGAATATGGAGCTACCTGTCGATCCAAGGGTATCATTGCACTATACATTGCCACATAGTAGGATGCCCTGCTAGTCTAATGAGTGACCTTGTGTTGGAGCCTATCATGTGCCACTATCAAGGTATGAACATTGCGGTCTCTCTCAACTATCTGAGACTATGCAATTTCTAGCTGTAGTTGCAACCCTCTGACCTGCCCTCTCAGAGCGTGAATCACGTCCTATGGAGTCTTCTCTCTCAACACCTCCTCCTCACCCTTGTCCACCTATGCATGCATCCTCTAGAAAACCTCTCAGGATACCTCATCCTAAAAACCTTGTGGGACCTCCCCCATATTAGCATATAATGAACCCACATGAGGAACATCATCTCCAATCAATCCTAAAGTCCTTCCCTCCCCGAGCTGGTGTTGTTGTCCTAAAATTGGTGCACTATTATAACTAGCACTGAGATCTCCTCCTGCTCTCCTAGGGACTATGTCCCTCATTCCTCTGCCTGAATCTCTTTGATCTTGTGGAGGGGCATCGTCCTTGTCAATCTGTGGTACCCTCTCTGCCAGATCTGTAAACCTTGGGAAAGTATATTTCGCAAAGTAATCTCTATACTTGAGAGTGACACCCACATCCACAATATCATCCAAGTAATCCAAATTCAACCTTTGCATCTAATTAATCTCCTCTATTGTAAGGGTGTAAGATAATTTGTGAGCCCATCCCTATCGCTCCTCATCTAAAAAGAGAGCATACACATTAAACTCTTGTGAAATACTCTAAGGATGTCTATACTACCTCAGACAACCCGGGAAAAAAAAAAGCTTGATAACAAAGGATACTCATATACCTACCAATCAACAAACGGGTAATAAATAGCTCCCTCCTCTAAGACCTCTAATCTCCCCAAGCTTGTGTACCTCTATATGGCATCCAGCTCACTACAATGAGATCCTCAAGCTGATGTCTCCAGTAATCAGTCTTCCCCAAGTGAGGGTGTGTAATGAAATGAGCATACCTGTAAACAAATAGATGACCATCCAGCCAAGGATCCCTTGTGACTGGCCTACTAATAGGAATGTGCTCCCATGCCCACACCTATAAAATCGATACCCTGACAACCATCCCCCTAGCACCACAAAAAATAACCCCATGCATCTCATGGTACATATGTGCAAGAAGGAACTCACCCCAACCAAACTTCTCCGACCTCATGAGAATTCTATCCAACATTCTACCCCATCCACAAAGGAACCCTTTCTGGCCTCTGTCTAATATGATAAAGAAACCGATGGAGCCCGTCATAACAAAGATAAGTGGAAACTGGGCATGATATCTACTCACCATGTCATCCCTAGTGATAGCCCAATCTTTAATGGTATGGTCATGAAATACCCATATCAATGCCTGAATACCCAGTTATGGAGTCTTTTCATACTCCTCTCTCTCAGCAACAAAAGGAATCTGGAGAATCTTGTAGACATCCTCGGGAGTGATGGACATCTCCCAAGTAGGCAAGTGGAAGGCATTGTGCTCACTGTGAAAATGCTCAACCAAAGCTGTGAGCAACCCATGATTAAAATGAATATCAAAAATGTCTAGTAACGATCCAAACCCACAATCTCCAATATGAGCCCTCTGTGCATTAGATAAGTACCTCACTAGTCTCATCGTTGGTGGATAATTCGATCAGAACTGAATATCTAGAAGTTGTGTTTGCAAAAAGAAAACAATGAGAAATCATTGGTAAATGATATAAGTCAAGCTAAAAATTATGAATAAAGGTACAATGAATGACAGATAATCTGAAAAATACGCCAAGGAATCCAAATCAATGATCAGAATAGACAAATTTTGATACTAAAGACCTTAAAAATGTTCACTGTTCCCCATACGACAGAGTACAAACAAGAAAACTGACATAAGAACTCGTATGAGTAAATATTTCAGGTCGTATGACAAAACAATATGATATGAGTAAAGATATATGGGAATACAACATTCTAGACCTTAAATAAGGGACTCGTAGGAGTCAAGGGTGCTTCCTAGATGACAAACTAATGGACTAATATGAAAAAACATTTTTAGGCAGTTTCTCGTATGATATTTCTCGCCTGCCCATACAATGAAACAAATCCTACGACTTGAAAATGACTAAAAACATGTAAAAATTCAATGGAAAATTACAAGAAATTAATCAACAAGAAGGTTTCTCAACCACTCACTCAAGGCGCGTAGTTCTTGGGCCGGTTGTGCCCCCTCATCCGCTTGAATCGATGATTTTGCAACGAGACCACCATTTTTCTCAGGGAAGGTTTTTTTTTATAATTTCTAAAGTTGGAAAGAGAAAATGATTTGAAAATGCCCCTTTTGACCCCTTATATAGCCTTTGGCCCCACTTTGACCTAATTTACAACTTGCTTTGATTGATGTTAAAATTGCACCCCTAGCTAATTTGACGACCTTAGATCCATTTTTGGGATCAAAATCAACATTTTACGTCATTCTGCGAGTCAAAATCGCAATTCAACCTCTTAAATCACAAGCATTTGATCACTAATGCCATCATTTCCAAATTCCTCATCACTCAATCTGAATGGCCTTCATATCAATCCAAGAGGGTTCACCTGGTCAAGCCTAGTCAACTATTGGTAAAAAGCACAAAACTGGTCAATAGGACCTCAAATCAAGCTTAAATCCAATTGAGTCAAATCCAATGCTTTCCATTAATCAAATTCGTCACAATCAAGTTTTCCTCCTTAACAAAATTTTTGATTTTAATCCCGAGGGGCAACAATAATATATCAACAATCTAAATCTTAATCAACAAACCTCATCACTAGAGGTACCTTACCTCTGTATCAAATCGAGTTTCTTCCAGCGGAAGTGATTTCATCGCTTCACATTAAGTCACTTTGCCAGACATCTACCCGTTTAAATCTCTAGAGGCATATAAGTTTCATCACATCACATCAATCTAGTAGTGTCTCCTAATCAAGTAATTGGATTCATTAGGACCCATATCAAGTCAATTATCCCAGTCAATCTATCAAATGGAAATAAATCTCATCACACCACATCAGGTTGAGTGGTCATTTAAACCAATCTGAATATCACAAAAAATGCTTTGAACAAATATTTAGTTTCATCACTTCATATCAAGCTGAGTATTCAAATCTCCCTATCGATCTTCGTTCAATCAAGCTTAGATTTGGTATTATCAGTCTTTTCTCAATCAAGTCTGGAACTGATATCTTCAATCTCTCTATCAGTCTTCGCTCAATAAAGTTTAGAGCTGGTATCTTTAGTCTTCAAATCGGTCTTCGTTCAATCAAATTCAAAATAGGTTCTGGATCAAGATATTTTTGATCTATCATCAGATGTTATTTGAATCAACTCATTGCTCACACGTTGATTCAAAGAGGCACCAATGTAATCACCTAAAATTGGTCTAGTAAACCTATAACCCCTAATTTGATTATTTGACCTTAAAAATTCTAAAATCTAAGACATTCACTACTATACCTTAATCATGCAAGCAAACCCTAATAATCCCCTTTGCATAATTAAACCAAGTTACTAAATCAAATCATCAATTTAATCCTAACCCAAGATTGAAAAATTATTTAATCACTATACATTGCACACTTCAATAAAATTTCTTACACTTTTATTAAATGAATCCATTCACATATGGGTGTGCACACTTAATCTTTGATTAAAATGCGATTAAGAAGGGATTTACCAAATTTGTCCTCATTCTGCCTCAACAAACACAACGTTGACCAATCAATAACATCTCACATAGATGGAGCTGACATGGATTGAAGGAGAGCACATCTCAACCTCCCTTCGTGGTTAAACTCAACCATCCATTCTGAGGAGGTTTGTATAAAAGGGATATCTCTCCTTGTTGAAAGAAGATGCATTGTTGAAGTAACATTATAATGTCATTTTGATTCTAGGGTATACTAATTTTTATAAGACCATCCTCATTATAGCATAGTATTTGCATTTGCTCTTAGATAGTTTAATTTTAGCTTCATTTCTTAGTATTTGTTGCATCTTATTAGATTAATCTCATGGTAGTTCATGCATCATCATCATTGCATTTTGCATTTCATTTTCATGTCTTGAAGGGAAAAATATACAAGTTCATGCATCATGCTCACCTTTAAATCTTCCATTTTGGAATAGTCTAGTTACTAATTCTTGTGCCAATCTGATTAACATCTATTAAGAATCAAGATCGCTTCATCAATGAAGTAATAAGCCAATTTTGGGTTTTTTTCTTCACAATATTAGAGTTAAATTTGATGGTTATTGACCCCTAAGCTAATGGTTTGTTGACTATAGGTTGTTTGCAATTCAGTACCACATTTACACCACATAATAACTTAATAAATTAGTGGGTTTAAAAAATTAATAAGATAATAAGTGTTCATCACCCATGCCATGAGTGCTAGTATAGGCTTAGGATGGAGGTGGGAGAAGATACTTGCTCATATAGGGGACGTCGAGGACTCGCATGATTGGTTTCCTTCTTTTCATGAAAGGATTTATGATTTCACATATGATCATGCTTGGGGGCCAAAGTTTAGTAAGATCATCCCAAGGGGTAGATGTATGTGATGACACTTCCCTATATGTATCCTAGTTTTCCACGAGTATCTAGTGCCTCTGATAGCGTGTCTTGATCATACCTATTTTATGACCTTGTAACCTTTGCATCCAATGTACCTTTTCATTATCCTTTCTTACTTTTGATATCTATTTGAGTGGGGCCTGGTGTTTTTCTCCTCAGCATGGTGGGGTGGACCTTAGTGTACCACATGGCTGGGTGGTAGTGATTCTATTTACTATTGAGATTCGATGTTCCTATTCTTGTACTTGTATGATCTCAGATGCTGCCACTATGTTCATTGTTTGGAGACTTTCTTATTGTCATCATGAGATGTATATCTTGTATTCTATTATGTATTGATTTGATAAATTCATTCAGGAGATGTTACATATTGTATTATGACTTGATGAGTTATTGTGATCCTTGTGACTTGTGCATTGGAAGATGTATTATGATGTATACCATGTTGTATCTTTTATCATATTAATATGATGGTTGTATCTTTTTATTCAGTTGTAATATGCATGTTAGTTTACTTTATGGTTGTACTTTGTAGTTTAATTAATTTTTTTAAGTAACCACATCTTGGAACATTTGGGTATTTTAATTAAATTTATGTACTTTGGTTTAGTGTCTTATGTTTGTACTTGCTTTCATATTTGTAATGTTTATTGTTTAAAATAAAAAATTATTTCATCAACTTAGTGTCATGTTAGGTTAATTTCTCATGGGTTCCTAGACGGGGCATTACATCTAGTGTTAGAGCTCAAGTTTCCACACTGGGAACTTGGTGAATTTGTACACCCATTAGTTGTCTTGTAGTTAAACTTGAAGAAAAACATAGACAAATAATTCTTTTATATTTCAGACACATTGTTTGTAACTATTTATTTATGTATGTATTTATTTTGACTTGTTTTGAGTTATTGCTTTATCTTTTGGTGGTCGTAGGTTTAATGCATACCAAAATCCAATCTACTGCTAGGGTCCAATGAGACCCATACAATGAGTCTTTTATGACTTAGTAGGACACTTCGTGATTAATGGAGTTTTTCCCTACTTATTTGTAGGCTTTCAGGAGTAAGCCTAATTCTAGGGAGGAGGATGTGATATCCACCCATAATTTATTTATGTTTGTGATGTCAAACTCCTTTAGGCCACTTTTTTTTTTTTGTGTGTGTGTGTGTGTGTGTTAGTTTGTTAGTTAGATTTGGTGACACTTTTATGTATGACAATATTTTATGACAATGTTATACTTTGATACATTGATTATTTGAGTTATATCATATTGGTAGTTAGATGATGGTTATTATATTCATATGATGATGTTATGGATATTTATGTTTTACTGACTTACTGACCCCTATATATGCATTTACATGGATTATGGATATTTTTTGTATTTCTGTTTGATTTTCTTGTATGGTGAGGGGAGGAGTTGTAGTTACTTGCTTATGAGATCCACACGATGTACCAATACCTACCATTGCATGTTATGGAATATACATGTATGTACATGCTTGTCTTTGTGATGTAGGTTTGCAGGTGCCAGACATTGTCTCCTTGAATTGACAAGATTGTGTGTGCCCTTATACACATCTCAATGATGAAAGAGGGGAGACAACATTCAAGCGTATAAATAAATTCTAAACCTACATTTGGTCCTATTAGAGGACATGTATCTGATTGACTACCTTATCCAGATTCGTCAAGGTGACATGAGTCTGTGAACCCTGTTTGAGCATGCTTGTGATTGGTCATATTTTTGTATGCATGCATTCATGTAAATCAATGATGCATTTTTGTCATGATGTTAGTTAAAGGATTAAGAGTTAATTGCAAGGTTAAATTATTACACCTTTTAGAATGTCAAATTATTAATATGTTGATATTTAATTATATAAAGTATGAATTAAATATCTATATTTATTATTTGATTAAAATATAAAGTTTAAAATTATATTTGAATATTTAATTAATATTAAATAAAAAATGATATTAAATGCACAATTGAGTAAAGTGACACTTTGACATTTATTTTTATTTTCAAAGTTGCATGTTTGAAATCATTCTTTAGTTATTAATTTAAGTTAAATAAAAAATTTAATCATGCAATTGTGAATGCACATATATTTAATAAAATCAAATTGAACTTTCATTAAAAGTTTAATTGTGCAAACTTAAGTGAAGTTAAAATTTAATAAAGTGACTTTTTAATTATAAGTCGTGTTTAATTTATTTTTAGAGTTTTACTTTTTCAAACCCTAGGTTTTCGAATTCTCTTTAAATAGGTTGAAGTGGATAGTTTGTTATTATTCAATCAGATTGCAAGGGATTTTCTAGTGAATTTTGGGGATTAAAAGAATTTGGTTTTTAAAGCTTGGAATTTTGGTTGAAATTTTGGTCTTCTTCCTTTTAAAGGTCAAACTATTGATTTGAGGTAGGATTTTGAACCTTTCAAGCTTTAGTTATTTCTTTGTCTTTTTCACATCTGTCTAGATTTTGTGTGTAACTATTGAGGGTTATTTGAAAGTTGTATTTTGATAATCATGATTGATTAAAGTTCTTTTGGCTGAAAATTTTGATTAGGATTATCTTTAAAAGTTGTATTTTTTTATATTCAATTTCGCAATATGTGCTAGGAAAAGGGATCTCATAGTTTTGAAGGATTTAAGGGCCTGTTTGGCAGCAGGAATTGGACCGAAATTGGCATTATCTACTTCTGGATAATGCCAAATCCCATGTTTGGGTCCTTGGAAAAAAATGGAATTGGAATTCCGAAATTCTCATTTTGCACCCAAAATGGGAATATCATCTTCCACCTAAATAGGTGGAATTGGAATTTCAAATTCCAATTCCAATTTTTACAAAAGCAAATTTAATATTTCGTGGGATCCGTGACTATAAAGATGTATATTATATTGCTATAAGGATGTATATATATACATGTGTGTGTATACACATGTGTGTATATATGCATGTGTATATATACACATGTGTGTATATATGCATGTGTATATATACACATGTGTGTGTATATACATACATGTATGTGTGTATATATATACATGTATGTGTGTATATATACACACATGTATGGTGTGTATATATACATGTGTGTATATGTTTATATATATACACATGTATGGTGTGTGTATATGTGTGTATATATACACATGTGTGTATATGTGTATACATAGATACACACTTGTATGTGTATATGTATGGTATGTATATATACACACATGTATGTGTGTATATGTGTGTATATACACATGTGTGTATATGTGTGTATATATACATAAATGTGTGTCCACACATGTGTGTATGTGTGTATATATATACACATGTGTGTATATGTGTATACATGAATACACACTTGTATATGTATATACACACATGTGTGTATACACACACACATGTATGTGTGTATATGTACACAAATGTGTGTATATGTGTGTACGTGTGTGTATACACACACATGTGTGTATGTGTGTATATGTGTATACATGTGTGTATATATACAAGTGTATATACACACATGTATGTATGTATATATACACATGTGTACATATATACACACCATATTCAAAGAAATTAAAAAATAAAGAATTAAAATTCCTTATGCATCTTCTCATTGTTTTTTCGGGTGAACCAAACGGGTCAAACCATATTCTGGATTTCATTCTGAGGATAAGCATCTTCTTGAATATGCAACATCTTCCTGAATTGACCATATCCAGGATATGGTATTCCAGTACCCAAACGGGCCCTAAAGAAATTTAATTCTAGGGAAGTTGCATGTTTTTGTCAATTTGGGACTTCTTCTAGTTTGTTTTATTTTCTTGTATATATATTGATCAGGATGAAATTTGGAAATAACGAAATCTAATTTTCTAGTATTTTTTGTCTCAGTAAACTGCAATTTTGGAGGTCTTCGGGGCATTTCTGGGCCCTCAGAAATGCCCCGAAGACCTCCAACAATGCAATTTACTAAGACATAGAAAATACTAGAAAATTATATTTCAGTATTTCCAAATTCTATCCTGATAACTCAGAAATGCCCCGAAGACCTCCAACAATTACTAAGACAAAAAATACTAGAAAATTAGATTTCAGTATTTCCAAATTCCATCCTGATATATTTATCAGGATGGAATTTGGAAATACTGAAATCTAATTTTCTAGTATTTTTTGTCTTAGTAAACTACATTGTTGGAGGTCTTCGGGGCATTTCTGAGGGCCCAGAAATGCCCCGAAGACCTCCAAAATTGTAGTTTACTAAGACAAAAAAATACTAGAAAATTAGATTTCACTATTTCCAAATTCCATCCTGATCAATATATATATATATATATTTGTGTGTGTGTGTATTATATATATGTGTATGTATATATGTATGTGTGTGTGTGTGTGTATTATATATATGTGTATGTATATATGTATGTATGTATATACATATGTATGTATATACATATGTATGTATATATGTATGTACATATGTATATATATGTATGTATGCACATACATATATATGTATGTATGTACATACATATATATGTATATATATATATACATATATACATATATATGTATATAAACATATATGTATATATTATATGTATATTTATTCTAAGATAATTTAAAATCTTCAATATATATATATATTTTATATCAAAAGAAACATGCATGTATTTATTTTTGTGTGCTTATGTACTTTTAAAAGATGCAAGTATAAATATATTTGTTTATATATATATATATGATCAACATGGAATTGAGAAATACTGAAATCTAATTTTCCAGTATTTTCTGTCTCAGTAAACTGCATTTTTGGAGGCCTTTGGCGCATTTTTGGAGGCCTTCGGCGCATTTTTGGGCCTATCTCTCTCGGGGAGAGATAGGCCCATAAATGCCCCAAAGACCTCCAAAAATGAAATTTACTAAGACATAGAAAATACTGGAAAATTAGATTTCAATATTTCCCAATTCCATCCTGATCATTAGAAAATTTTGGTTTGCACTATGGGCTAAAATGGACACAAAGTTGACAAAGTCCACAACATTCCATCCCCAAATAGATGGGCAGACAGAAGTGGTGAATCGAATGATCATTCATATCTTACGGATGTATCACTCAAAACATCCTCACAAATGGGATGAAACCCTACGTGCAACACAACTACAACCGTGCACTCCATAGTACTATAGGGCATAGTCCATTTGAGGTTTGTCTTGGGTATCATCCATTGGCACCTATGGATGTAGCACTACTAGTTTTTCAATCAGCTAGTCTATTGAACGCTGACAAGGAGGTAGATAAAGTATAAAAAGTCATTGATAATATTAGACACCTACAACAACAAGTTCATGAGATTTTGGAGCAGAGTAATCAGAAGTATAAGGAAAGGCATGATAAACATATAACTCCTCATCACTTTCAGATTGGTGACAAGGTATGGTTACATCTACAAAAAGAGTGCCTTCACGGACCAAACAAGAAGCTTTGTCCTCTTCGTTATGACCCGTATACTATTGTGAAGCAAGTTGGTGAGAATGCTTTTGAACTTAATTTGCCATCCTCTTTGGGACTGCATCCAATTTTCAATGTGGAATTGTTGAGACCCTATTTTCCTCCTTTTTTGGACATTTCCCAAGCTATTGAACACATTCAATCTGCAAAATTATCTACTACTATTCCAGTCCAGTGTGACCATGTTACTTAATTCATTTTAAAGACTTTGAGAAATCAGAACATTCCTCTTTATCGGGTGGTTCAAGCTGGTCAACATCCTCATCAAGGCAAGTGGTTAAATAAGGAACAAATTGAAGCACAATTTCTTCATTTGTTGCAGTAGATTAGTGCAATGGGGCTCATTGCCTCTCAAGGAGGGAGGAATGATCATGATGGAATTGGGAAATATTGAAATCTAATTTTCCAGTATTTTCTATGTCTCAGTAAACTGCATTTTGGAGGTCTTTGGGGAATTTTTGGGCCTATCCCTTCCTGAGAGAGATAGGCCCAAAAATGCCTTGAAGACCTCCAAAAATGCAGTTTACTAAGACATAGAAAATACTAGAAAATTAGATTTCAGTATTTCCCAATTCCATCTTGATCACACACACACACACACACACACACACACACACACTGTGGGAGTGGTGGGGACACCACTCCCCAATACATACCCATTATGGGGATCATGGAGGAACCATAGTACCATGGTACCCACCACATCCACCGCAATGACAGTAGGACTTTGGGTGGGGACCGCTAGCTGCGAGGTAAGCAACACCCACAGGGGGGTTAATATTATATGAGCGATGTTTTATTTTTTTAAAAAGGTTTTTTATTTATTTTATATTTTATTTAATAAAATTTAATTAATAATCAATAACCAATATATATAATTAGTATTAATTTTTTTAATTAAAGTTATATATATATATATAAGTAATAGGCAGTAGCCCAAAAGAATTTTTATCATTAATTTTATATTATTACAACTCCGTTCAGTGTGGGTACCAGGAGGAAAGAACAGAGTGAAGAAAAAACCTCTGGTATCGCCCAAAACTTATAAAAGTTTGGATTCTTAAGAGATTTACAATTCCCTCTCTACATAATGTGGGTCGGTAACCATTCGTCACTAATGCTATATATACAGTTACAATCACTGCCATGCATAACATTTTATGGCATTTACAATACAAATAATCAATCCTTAAATAGAAAGGATCCTATATGGAAGGATTATAGATTACATTCCATTTTTTTATTACAATCATGTATTACACACTGGACATTAACTTTGATTTTTTGATGGGGAATCTTCCATGAGGAACACAAAACACCACTTTTGTCTTTCAGATCCATAATGGTTTATTCTGCCAACTAATAATACTAGTAATGACTATAATAGGAACATAAAACACCAAAACCCTTGTCTACTTATAACATTAGTGCTATATCATAAAAGGATCTAAGAGTGATAGTACAATATCCCTAGCCCCCTACCCACATAGTGAGATTACACAAACTAAAATACTTTTACCAGCTTGCAGTGAGGAGGGAAAAATAAATAATCACACCAGATATAGCCCAATGAGAGTCCTGAATGATCAACAAAATCTTCCTAAAACTCACCCGAACTCAGAATGCTTAAATGTGGAGAGAAGACATTAAAAGATCATCCTACCATTGTTTAATCTCCGATTAAAATAGAATGAGAATGTATAAGTATAAGTGAGAACACTATGTGTGTTTATGTAAAAATATATGTATACCAATAAATATATATATATAGTAAAAAGAGTATACTTATATATGAATAAATGGGATAACCTGCATTAATGTCAAAATAAGATAAAGATGTGTCATGTATATGAATGATATGTATATATGACACGAAGTAACCCACCATGTCTAGTTAGATCTATATGAGAATCTTATTAAAGGTTGGTAGTTGAGTTTTTATGGTTACCACATTTCTCTAAGAGCTGCATATATTAGTTAGGTAGGTACCATCAACACCTTTGTTAGTAATATTATTAGCTTTAACATTACGCTCTCAATATATATGATTAAAAGTGCACTTTCTAAATGAAGCAATGAGGTCAAGGGAAATGGAGAGAAGGGAATTGAGTCTCCACTTTGGCATGCTACCCTTTTTTAAGGCATTAATAATTATTGGAGAGTCACCTTCCACTTCTAAATTTTCAATTTTCAAATCTTTGCACATTTTCAGCCCCTCAATCAGAGTAGTTAGTTCAACCATGTTATTAGATGCATTGCCTAGAGGTTTCATGATTGTACTAATCTCCTTCATCTCCAAATTATGGATTACATGACCTAGGATTGTGACCCTAGGGTTACCCCTAGAGGTCCCATCAAAATTTATCTTGAACCATCCTTTTTTAGGAGGCTTCCATATACATTCTTGTCTTTTATTGGTGGTATTGTGCTTCTCTAGTCCCACAAAGGGGGAAAATTTTAAGCCTTCCCATCTAACACACATATTTTCATCCCAATGTGACATTATGGTTTCTTTCCTGGGGTTATTGAGGACCCTATTGTTGACAATTTCTACAATAATATCTTCAACGTTGTTAATAAGTTGTTCACAAGTCATCTTCCTATCCTTGAAAACCTGTCTATTTCTTTCTTTCCATAATTCTCATATCATGAAATAGGGGGTAATTGTCCATAGTATATGATAAATTCATTATCTATGAATGTCTGGCTAACATTGAAACACACTTGGTATATTGTTAGGAATGGTTTTTACCCATCCCAATTTTCCACATAACCAATTCTATCATTTAAGAGAGAATTGACAATTGAGTAGAGTATGGTCTGTTGTTTCTATCTCATTTTCACATAGGGGACATTGACTAGGTCAGGCCTCATATCCCATCTTAGTGAGACTATCTGCCATTTTTTTTTTCGTAAGGCTATCCATGAGAACAATCCATCTTTTGGAAGGCAGTTCGCATCCCATCAGAGTCTAAGTGGTATCTCCATTTTTGGTCTTAATTGTTGTTTGATTAATATATTATACCCATATTTTGTGTTGTAGTTTCCCTACTTAGAACCATCTCAGACCAATCTATCAATATCCTTTTTGAAGGATATACTCCTCTTGTTGAGGATATCAGTTAGTATCTTTTTTTTTTTTCATTTTCTAGGATGTTGGTGTTTTTAAATGATTTCCACTCCCAACCAAGATTTACATCATTATTGGGAAATTCAATATAATCTTTTACATTTTCCCCATTGGGATTCAAGGATCCTTTTTGAGTTCTTCATGTTATCATGGTTACTTATAATCTCATATCCCCCCAGGAGTCATCCCAGAATAATGTTTGATTGTCATCACCTACATTCCAAGTTAGTTTATCCATAATGAATTTTCTATAGTCCAACATAAAATTCCATAGTCGGGATCCTCTGGGGGGGTTGGCCATCCTGAAAGGTGAAGAAGAGTCCATGCCTCTTAGATATTTGTTTCTAAGGATTTTTACCCATTTCAGATTTGCCTGGCTATACATTCTCCATATCAAATTGGCTCCTAATTATTTACTTTGTTCTTTTATGTTTTTCACAAACCACCTTCCTCTTTAGGCCTGGATATTTTATCCTAGGCCACTAGTGTCATTCTTTTCTTATCTTTCGTTCCTTTCCAAAAGAATTTTCTAAGAGTTTTATTGATTTCTTCATGTTTCTCAACTGGTAGATTCATACAAGATAGCTAATATGATAGTATAGCGGAGAAAATAGATTTTAACATTTTGGCTTTTCTAGTTGATGATGACCATTTGCATTTCCAAGACTCAATTTTTTTCCCAATCTTAGAAATAATATGATCCCATAGATCCTTTGTTTTTTTACCTTTATCTAATGGTAGGCCTAGATATTTGCAGGGCATTTCCCCTTTTTTAAAGTTCAAAATACTACATATTTCTTTTTCAGTATCGAGGTCTGTGTTGAAGAACTTTTTTCTGATTTATCAACATTGACCTCCTGGCCTGAGGCCTTTGTGTAGGAGTCAAGGATGTATTTAAATTACTTATCTTAATCAGTGCTAACCTTACCATAGAGCATGGTGTCATACAAAAACTATTGGTGGGTTGTGGGATCTAAACCAGAAGTAATTTTGATTCCTTGTATTTTACCCTCTTCCCTAGATTTGGCAATCATCCTTCCTGATACTTCTACAATTATAATAAAGAGGAAATGAGATATAGGCTCGCTTATATCAGTCCTATTGTCATACTAAGAAATCCTTCTTGGGTCCCATTGACTAAAAAAATGATCTTGGGACTAGATATACATCCATGAATGAGGTTTATCCATTATTTCGCAAACCCAACAGACTCTAATTATTAAAATGCTTTACTAATATCTAGTTTAATCAACATGCTAGGATTCTTATTATGATGAATGGAGTGGATAGCTTCTTGGGCTATAATTACTACATTATATATAGATACCCTTGGAACAAACCCGGTTTGTTCCTCATTGATGAAGTCTAGTAATAATTTTTGAATTCTATTAGCCCTGGTCTTGGTTAGTATTTTGTATATAGTCTTACATAAAGAGATAGGTTGAAAGTATCTAAAACTCTTTGAATTCCCCTTCTTTGGAATAAGTGTGAGGAATGTATCATTTACTTCTTTTAGGAGGTTACCAGAGTTTCTAACCCTTCTATTGCTTCTACAACTTCAGCCCCAATAAAATACCAACATTTCTAAAAACCAAAGGCTATGAAGCCATCTAGACCTTAGGCTTTATTAGGATCATTTTGTTTAACCCCAAGTTCAATCTGAGTTTTGGAAAACTTTGCAGTGAGGGCCTTGTTTTGATCCTCTGTTATGATCCTTGGAATGTTTTATAGTATGGCTCACTGATGGATCATGTTGGACCCTTCTCAATTGTTAAAAATGTTTTCAAAATACCTAACTACTTCTGGGGCTATTTGTTGTGTCTCTTCAATCAACGAATTATTATGATCCTTAATTTTAGTAATTCTATTCACATTCCTACGTACTTTAGTACTGTTGTGAAATTTTTTGTATTCTTATCTCTTGCTTCAAGCCAGGTCTCCCTAGACTTTTGGTGCCATAATATTTCTTTTTTGGATAGTATATCTTCATATTCAGATTTCAGTTTTTTTTCTTTTAAATAAGAATTTTCATCCATTCCATTTGCTATAACACATTTTTTGAGGTTTTCAAGTTTTTCTTCTTACTTAGCTTTAATCTCAAAAATGTCACCAAAGTTATTCTTATTCCAACTGAGAAGTTGAATTTTAATAGTTTTCATTTTGGAGATTAAAAATAAGATTTTGGAACCAGATACCTGAATTTCTTTCCACCACTGCTCAATTAACTTTAAAAGATTTCCATCTTTGAGCCACATTTGCTCAAATTTAAAGGGACACCGTTTGGGTTGGAAATATTTTGAGATGCATAGATGGACATGATAATGGTTAGAGCCTGAGTATGGTAAGATCTCTGCCGTAAGATTATAAAGGGATTGAGCCCAATTTCCTCTAAATAAGAATCTATCAAGATTTTTCACAATATTACTAAATATCATTCTTATATTGTTATAGGTAAATTCATCCTTCTTAGTCTTAATCTCCATTTGTTTTTTTTAATCCATTCCTTAAAAGCATATGTTGTTGTAGATAATATCTCTAATCTTCCCCACTTTTCTTTAGGGTTAAGGATGGCATTGAAATCTCCACCCAATATGTAAATTTGATCTTGTAAAGTTTCCATAAATTTTTCTATCTCTCTCCATATTGATCTCTTGTCCCAGTTTTGGGTAGGTCCATAGATATTGAATAATATGAAGTGGAGATTGCTTCTGATGCTTCTGACATAACCACTCATTGATTTATTCTTATTATATATTACTGAGAATGAGACAACCCTGGGGTTTCATATTTCCCCTAGGCTCCCTGAGGCCCCTTTAGCTGGTACTCCAGCTAGCTCCCAAATGCCTAATTTATTTTTCAGAGTTTCCACCTCTTCTTTATTGAGTTTAGTTTCTTGGATCAATAATAATTTCGGTTTAGTAATGGTGATGCAACATTTTAAAATATGCTTCTTGTTAGGGGCATTAAGTCCCCTAACATTCCAAGTATTGACTCTCATGGCACCAAGGGAAGGCACTTCCCTTCCCAGTATTAAACAATGTAGTGATCTTGGTTTGATATATTTCCGCACCATCTTTCTCTCTTAGTTCATATATAGTAATTTCCTTTCTCTTTTTCTGGTACTCTTGGCACAGTCTGGGGTTTCCTTACTAAAATTAGTTAGAGAAATTCCCAGCCTATATTATCCTTCCTTAGTCTCCCTACATCCTAATTCCACTATGTCTTCTTCTACTTCATCTTTCCCTCTCTCTTGAATTTCAAGTTCTAAAATCTTAGTAATGAGCTTCTCCCTTTCTTTATTAGCTTCCCCTACTACCATCTCTTCAATCATTTTACCAAGGATCTCATTGTAGGCTTCTTCTAGATCAATGTATGTATATATATATGTATATATATATATATGTATATGTACATGTATATACATATATATATATATATACATGTACATGTATATATATATATATACATGTACACACACACATATATATATATACATGTATATATATATGTATATACATGTA
>MU227417.1:463457-502710 GCA_018584345.1 Thuja plicata
CAAACCTCCCTCTTAGGCTTTCTGCCTTGGCTCTTAGTACATTAGCATCTCCTCCATGTACCAACTTCAATTTATCCCACATTTTCTTTGCAGAGGTGCAAGTTTTGACATCTTCAAACTCAACATCGGAGAGTGAGGAAGCAAGCTCTATAATCATGCAATTATGCTCATTCTTTTCCCCTAATTTCTCAAGTGTGTGAGGTCCTATAGGAAACACATATTCAATATCAAGGTGTTGAGTAACATTATTACCAATACCTGATAGGTGGAGTCTTATTCTTCTTTGCCATGATGCAAAGTTGTCTTTATTCAACTTGGGCACATCTCGTTTGTTCATCTTGTGATATTTTGCTTGAGCTGTTAAACTCCCTTTCTAAGCACATAAGCTCTGATATCAATTGTTAGAATAACTAAGAGGGGGGGGGGGGGGGGGGNGGTGAATCAGTGGCCTAAAAAATATTCCAATAAATCAACCCAAAAACTTAATACCATAGTATTAAGCCTCTAGTTATCTTCAGTCCTACAAGATGAATGCCTTCAAACAAACTTATCAAATAACTACTGCCCGGAGTTCACTGTTAAACCTTATTCTTACTGTTTACCGATTAGCAGTCTTTCATTTACCGAAAAATAGTAAATTGCTTAGTGTATACCGATCAATCTAGATTAGTTATGTGTAATGAAAAAAAGTAATGACTCATAAACACATTGACACATGGATTTTTAATGTGGAAACCCTGTTAAGGGAAAAACCAGTTGGGACAGGTAACCCAAACTTTTCACTCTTCTAAAGTGAGCTCGCTGAAGATCCAACCCTGTTAAAGGTTACAAACATAATGTTAGGTGTGACCTTGTTAGAGGATTTAAATAGAATATTTTGTCACTTGATATCGGACATCTCTATGTAACCTTCTATGACCAAACCCAGTGTAGTTTGTCAAATGGTATCTGGAATCTCATGCTATCTTCATGATCAAAATTTTTGATACTCCTTGGTATGTATCTCAATATAGAAAGGATTGTTAAGTCCTTCTCAGTTAAGAGACTTTCTGATCCAATGGTTAAAATGAAGCAATAAATGTTTTGTTCACACATACAACTTAGACTTATCTACTGTAAGCTCATTATACCTTTCTGATCAATATGTCTTTTCAATACCTTTTCTCCACTTCTTTCGGCTCGGTGATGTTGTGCTTCTCTGTTTCTTGGTGTCTGTAGAAATCTTTAGCTCTTTCCTCAACTTGATTGATCAGGACTGTATGAATTTGTTCTTTATCAATTTCTCTCTAGCATCCTTCTTCTCTATTCACTCCCCTAATTCATAATGAATTAGATTGTCTCTTTATAGACATGATATCACCGTTTCTCACTTCTTGATTTTCTTGTTCTAGGTGTGATCTGTAATTTTAGCCAATCTCTCTTTAAAGATTTACTTCAGTTTTATCTCATAGATTTATCCTTGACAACTGGATTAAATAGCTTTAAATCTTTTACTTATCTCTGGCTTTAACTTGTCAATGAAAACAATGTTAACAACTAGTTAAGTCTATCTTTAGCTCTTGCCAACTAAGTATTTTGTCATTTCTGAACTTCAGTTCCTTTCGGTGTTTTAACTCTTTGATAGCTTCGGTCAACACTTCAGTTCTCCTCGGGCATCTCATTAGTGTTGTTTTTCCATCAGGGTTTTCTATCCGTCTAGCATCACTGTGAAGTTCTGCTTGTCGATAATGCTTGTTAGTTTTCTTGCTCAGGCATTACTGTGACTTTGCTCTGGGGTTTCTTTGTTCATCAGGCTCCAGCAACCGTCAGTCTTTGTAGTCACTTAGTGAATGCTGATCTATTATGCATTATTGAAAGCATAATTTTTATCTCTCTGATTCTCTAAAGTCTTTTGACATGTTGTATATATCCGATTAGATTATATCAAGTTGACATTAATGACAATACAATCCATTAACTGATTTAATGTCTTGTACTATCTTTCTGCATTTCAGTGATCAACTTAACATCTTCAAACATTCAATCAGTTATATGTCATCATGTATACCATGTTGTATCAATTATATCTTAGTATTTGTATCTTTTCTTACATTAATATGATGGTTATATCTTGTTATTTAGTTGCAATATGCATGTTAGTTTACTTTGGGGTTGTACTTAGTACTTTAGTTAATGTTTTTAAGTAACCACATCTTGTAACCTTTAGGAATATTAGCTGAATTTATGTACTTTGGTTAAGTTTCTTATGTTTGTACTCGCTTCTGCATTTGTAATATTCATTATTTAAAATAAAAGATTATTTCATCAACTTAGTGTCACGTCAGGTTAATTTCTCATGGGTTACCGGTTGTGCCCTAAACATGTTGGATTAAACCTAAAATTTCCTAACTCAATCCTATCACACTCAACTACATCTTAATTATCTAAAAACCACATTGGGACACTTTACAAGGTATGCCAAGATGTCCAAATGGACCCAAAATGACTCTAATACTCATGTATCCTACCTAGATTTACTTGAACTCAATTGAACCCATGTGATAACAATAAGAGGGGAATAAGAACCCTCAAGATATTGAAAGGCACTACATAACCATAATTATGTTCATTTTACATACCAAATGAAATGTTCTTGTGATAACCTTCAAGTTATAACTTGTGATTAGAATGAAAAATTGCATAATTTAAGTGGGACTAATTTTAACCTAAAATATTTTTAATACATCTTATAATCATGTGGGTTACATCAATCTATAAATAGATTGTTCAATATTTATATACACAATTATATTGTCATAGAATTAAATTACATTACTTATAGCTTTGCAAGAACAAGTAAATGAAATATACAAGTGTATAATATGAAGGATGAGCTCTCCATGTCGATTGCATACCATGTCAATTGGTCCTCAATGGTGGTTTTCAATGTCACCCTACCATGTGGAACTCGTCGGGTCACCTTATTGTGCCCATGGAGATCGTTAGACAACCCATATAGTCACATAGAATATATAAGGGGGATAAATGACTTACACTTATACAAGACATAAAGTATACACATCAAGCACGATTCACATCACAAATATGAAGAGCAATTATAATCCATATCTCATATTGGGTCACTACTCATATATAAACAAGGTGTTGGGTAATAGAGTCTATTAATATGGGAGTGTCATCACATATCTAGAAGGGATGACTAACACATAACCAAGTAGTCCTCTCATCCAAACAAAGAGATTCAATTGTGCCATATGAATTCTCTAGGAACAATCATGCCTTACCAAACTCCTTAGTCTATCTGAGAACTGAAGGGAAGAAAGGGGCATATGCTAATTTCTTATTAGTGTGATTTTCCAAAGTTTTAGTTTATATTCTCACTTGTTTTCTCTCACTCTATCATGAGTTACCCTAGTGGCCCATTTTTAACCCAACCCCCATGGAGAGTTCCTCCCTTATTTGACTCTAATAGCCACACCCTAATCTCGGATCATTCCCATGAGTGAGAAAGCAAATGATAATAATGCCAAATCACAAAATGAGCCATAAATCTATTAACCTTAATATGATGAGATTATTGATAGAGGGGGGGGGGGGGGGGGGGGGANGGTGAATCATTAATCTACCAATTTCAACATTTAAACACTTTTCACTTATCCACCAAAGTAGCAACTCAACAATCAAATGTAAATTTGCAAAAAAAAAACATGCAACAGAAATACACAAGATTTTTGGTATCTTGGAAACCCAAATTAGGGAAAAAACATGATGGGGATGATACCCAAAAAAATTGTACTCTTCTGAAGTACGCCTTGTGAAAGGCTTTACCTTGTGAAAGACATTTATATATACATGAAAAAATGTAACCTTGTGAGAGGCTTTACCTGTATCTCACAAAAATATTGTACCTTGTGGGAGGTAGCCTTGTGAGAGGACTTAGAACACTTATTACAGTTCCACCATACATGATTTACAATACAATAAAGATCTGTCAGGATCTACCTTACTTGAGGATTTCCAGCACTTTGTTGTAGCTGTCAGGAAACAACATGTAATAATGATCTGTGAAATAGAAACCTCCTTTTCTTGATCAAATCCTCTATAGATCAAACAAAATTCTTCACAGTCTTCTCTAACACTTGGATGGACCACAACCTTTGTCTCTTCTTCCTTCTTCACCGACACACGATCAACGCCATATTCACCATCTTCTTTTTCAGTTTACATTTCTTTCCTTTTCTCTTAGGTTTCCACTGCCATAGAAAACCCTAAAATGTAATACCTTTTCAATCTAACTATACACTTGGATTCATATCACATATCTCTATGTCCAATTTGAAATTTACTGACCGCGCTTTCCATTTTTGGATTTAATCAAGAAATTAAATTATTTCATCAAGTATTTTCCTTCTTGACCAATCAACTTGCTAAAATCATCTTTACACACTCATCTCAATGATATAACTATTAGACAATTATTTCCATCTATCCATGCACATCCTTCAATGAATTTTGACCAATAACATTTGGCTATAACAACGATTTAAATCATCGATATCGATCAAACCGTTAACCATTTAGAAACTTAACACTTTCAAATATCACTGATTATCCTTTCAAATATCTCATATATTTTCTTAAAATGAATCACGATTCTAGGATTAACATCTAGAAGCTTCAGATAACCTCTACAAAGCAACCAAACACAAAAAAAATCAAACACATAGCCATAGTGATAGAATCATCTTATTCCTGTTAATCGTTGTCTTAACAATTTCACTATCTCTTATCAGCTTCACTAAATCCGTCTCACTGATCATCAAAACAAGTTAAGATTTTACATGTAGCATCCATACATGTTTCCAAACACTTCTGTAGAACAACACCTTAACATATTTCCATTAGCATGATGTATTCCACAATCATCATGAGCAACTCATAAAGTTAATAGTTGACATCAATAACAATACCATAACTGATCATTTATCAACCATACCTGTCATGTCTAATCATCAAATCATGCTCTAAACCACTTTACATTAAACATATGATCAACCACTCCCTTCACTTAATTTATTTGCATTAGGTATGTCAACAATCTCCCCCTTTGGCATTGATGGCAACACAACAAATCAACACATACATCTTTGTCTCTTTACCCGTGTGTTCCAAAGCAATCTAACTAACAAACTGATCACATTTATTGACTCTTCATTTTTAGCTCCATCTTCAACTTCTCAGCTTCCAATCATTAGCCTTGTAGAGTCCAATCTATGTAGCAAAAACTCCAAACTATGTAGTGTCTCCCCCTAAGATGTAAACTCCATTCATCTCACTGCATGTACCAAATACCTATACCAATGTGTTGATGGTACATTCTCCCCCTTTGAAAACAATGCCAAAGTTGCCAATTAATAAAATCTTCTCTCTGATTTCCTTTTCAACATATTTTTACAACTTTACTACTCCTACTATAGGAGTTGTCACTCATACATCAATCCAAGTTGAGATACAACAGTAAAGTTCCAGGATTGATGCAATATAGCATCTTCTTAGTTAAGTGCAGATATGAGATTCACCCCTAACTTACTTCTCAAGTATTCAAACCTATCCTTAGGTAGAGGCTTAGTAAAGATATCAACAATATTGTCCCCATTTGGAATGTATTCCAACCTTACCTCTTTCTCCTGAACTTGTTCTCTTAGAAAATGATACTTTATAGAAATATGTTTAGTCTTAGAGTGCATCACTGGATTCTTAGAAATGTTTATAGCACTAGCATTATCATAGTGAATAACAATAGGTTCAGTCACCTTTTCTTGTATGCCTTCAATTATTTGCTTAATCCATACCACCTGAGTGCAACTGATGGCAGCAACAACATATTCAACTTCAACCATAGATTGTGAAATACAGTTCTACTTCTTACTTGTCCAAGAAACAAGTCTTTCACCCAAGAAGAATGCTCCATCGCTTGTACTTTTCATGTCATCCAGATTTCCAGCCCAATTAGCATTAGTATAAAAACTTAGTGAAAAATCTCCTTTGTAACCATAACAAAGTCCATAATCTATTATTTCTCTTAGATATCTGAATATCCTCTTTACTGCAGTCAAGTGTGTTTCCTTAGGATTTGCTGAAAATATTGCAACCAAACCAAATGCTTGTGTAATATCTGGTCTACTATGCACAACATACTGTAGCTTTCCAATCATAGATCGGTACATAGTCTAATCAAATTTATCATCCTTTGATAATTTTCAACCTATAACCATTGGGGTTCCAACAAGTTTTGATTCCTCAAGTCCAAAGGTCTTCAATATCTCTTTGATGTATTTAGATTGACTAATGTAGATATTATTATTAAGTTGTGAAACTTGCAAGCCAATGAATTATTTGATCTCACCTATCATTGACATTTCAAATTCCTTTCTCATTTTTTCAGCAAATGCTCTACTTAGGTCACCATTACCTCCAAATATTATATCATCAACAAAGATTTCAGCGAGTAGTAACTTGTTTTCTTCATCAACCTTTACATAAACATTGTTGTTGTCACTTGTTCTAACAAATCCAATATTTATAAGATATAAGTGCAGTCTCTCATACCATGCTCTAGGTGCTTTTTTTAGTCCATATAGTGCCTTCTTCAGTTTTCAAACCAAATCGTGTCCATCATTCTTCTCAAAACCTTCAGGTTGTTCAATATAAGCCTTCTCTTCTAGTATACCATTCAGAAAAGAAGATTTCAAATCCATTTGATAAACCTTGAATTTCTTGTAAGATGCATAAGCAAGTAGTATCCTTACTCCTTATAATCTAGCAACAGGTGAAAATGTCTCACCATAATCCAATCCTTCCTCTTGTGTATATCCTTTACAAAAATTCTTGCCTTGTTTCACACCACTTCTCCTGTTTCATCCATTTTATTTCTAAATACCTATTTAGTTCCAATCACATTCTTATCTACCTGTTGGGGTACTAGAGTCCAAGTTTCATTCTTCTCTATTTTTTCTATCTCTTCTCTCATTGCATTCAACCAATCATCATCTTTCAGTGCATCCTTAACAATTATAGGCTCAAACTTAAAAAAGTAAGCAGCCGGTCTCTCTAGCTTTCCTTCTAGTTAATACTACAACATTCTTATCTCCAATTATTTTCTTAGAAGGGTGATTTAACTTTTAAATATACCTTGGTAAGGTAAGCTCAAATCTCCGTTCCTTGGCTTCATTCCAAACATGTCTATCATCATTTTCTTGTTTCTCTTGTCTTTGTTCATTCTGTTTAGCAGGTTCATCTTCCATCATCGGTTGCATATATGTTATCTCATTGTAATCTTCAGGTTTCCTCTTGCTTGCTTCTTCATTTTCATCAGAAAACTCATCCAATTTTACATTAGCACTCTTAATGATCTTATTTGTCTTATTGTTTAAACACTTGTAGGCTTACTCTTAGATGAATACCCCAAAAATATTCCTTCATCACTTTTAGCTTCAAACTTTCTTATTTTTTCATCCTTCTTAACAAAGCATCTACTACCAAATATTTTGAAATAACTTGTGTTAGGAGTGTGTCCATACCATATTTCATGAGGTGTCTTTCATGTTCCTTTCTTGATCAAAACTCTGTTCAAAGTGTATACAACAGTGCTAACAACTTCTCTCCAAAATATTTATGCAACACCCTTTTGTATCATGAAAGTCCTAGCACATTCAACCACTGACCTATTTCCTCTTTCAACTATTCCATTTTGTTGTGGTGTCCTAGGAGCAGGAATTTGTCTTTTAATCCCTTCTTCTTCACAATAGGAAATAAATTCATGTGATGTAAATTCTCCATCTCTATCTCACCTTAAGCATTTTAAGCTCCTATCGGTTTCCTTTTCCACTCTCACTTTGTAAATCTTGAACACATGAAAAGCTTCTGATTCCTCTTTAAGAAACACAACCCACATCATCCTTGAATAGTCATCAATGAACAACATAAAGTACTTATCTCCATTATAAATTTGAGTTCTCATAAGACCACATAAATCATTATGCAACAAATCAAGTATATTCTTAGATGTGTAGCCTTTACTATTTAATGTAGAACTAGTAAGCTTACCAAATTGACAATCTTTACAAACAACATTATCAATTCTAACAAGGTAGGGCAGACCTCTAACAACCTTCATTTTACCAACTTTGATCAGGTTATCAAAATCAACATGACAAAACCTCTTATGCCACAACCAACTATCTTCTACCTTTCTAATCAAGCATTTATTAATAGATGAATTTAAGTAGAATAAGTTACCTCTTGTCAATCCTCCAATAGAAATCAACTTTCCTTGTTTTTTTCTTTATCTTTCATATTCCTTTACTAAATTCCAGATTGAGTCCTTTTTGATTTAGTTGAGAAACACTCAATAGGTTGTACTTCAGTCTTGATACCCAATAGACATCATCACAGATTGTAGTGTCATTCAGTGCTACAATGCCTTTACCTTTACCATACATGGGATGTCATTACAAAAATTAACTATCCCTCCATCAAATTATTCAAGCTCAATGAATTTTCTCTTCTCACTGGTTATGTGATGTGTGGAACCACTGTCAATAATCCACTTCTCACTCACAATTATAGTTGATATCAATGCAGTCTCACTACCTTCTATCTTGTCTTCCTTCACAACAATAGAGACAATCTCCTTGAAATCATCATCATCTAATTCATCATCTATAACACCTTCCTCAGCCAGATAACAATATTTCTTTCCTTTATAATTGTATCTCTTGTTCTTTTCTTTCTTATTGTTCTCAGGGCACCTTGATGCAATATGTCCAATCTTACTATATGCAAAGCATTTGAAGGGTAATTTTCCTCTATACTTTCCCTTTCCTCTAGGTAACCTTTTAGCAAGCAAAGATTCCAATTCCTCTTATTCTTTTTCCTCATATATGCTATCATCAATATTACTTTCATAAGATACTAAAACAATTTGACTAGTAGACTCAAAAATCCTTCTAGAGTTTAGATGGGCATTAAATGCTGCATCAATTCTAGGCATTGTTATTATCATAATTGCTCAATTCAAAGGCAGTTAAACTTCCAACCAAAGAATCAACAGTAACCGGTATAGTCCCTAAAGACCTTACTTATTGTATAACAGAAACTCTAATTGCATAATGTGGCAATAAAGTTCTCAAGATTTTTCTTACCACATCATCTTCAGTGATGACTCCACCAACTCCTCTGATTGTATTCACTACCTCCCCGATTCTCTGACTGTATTTCTCAATGTTCTCTCCTTCATTCATCCTCATGTCATCAAATTTTCCCTTTAAGCTGTCTACCTTAGCATTTTTCACATGTGAATCTCCTCCATAGACTATTTTTAGCTTCTCCCACATATCATAAGCAGTGTCAAGATTTTGCACATTGATATATTATGCATCTGATAAGGTACTTACTATTGCTTCCATAGTTGTATTGTGTTCTTGTTTTTTCCTCAACTGATCAGTAGATAGGGTTCCGTTAGAGATAATATATCTTGTAGTCATATGATCCCAGTATTGATCACCCCTTCCTTTCAGGTACAACTTCATCCTTCCACACCATACTGTGCAACTATCCTTGTTTAACTTATGACCTTCATTTCTCATCATCTTCTCTTGATCTTTTCCTTGAGCTATTAAACTTATTCTCCAAGGACCAAAGCTCTGATACCAATTTTTAACCTTACTATGATGAGATTAATGAGAGGGGGGGTGAATCAGTAATCTACCGATTTCAACATTTAAACACTTTTTACTTATCCACGAAAGTAACAACTCAACAATCAAATGTAAATGTGCAACCACAAAACATCCAACACAAATACACAATATTCTTGGTATCATGGAAACCCAAATTAGGGAAAAACCATAGTGGGGATGACACCCACAAATCTGTACTCTTATGAAGTATGCACTATGAAAGGCTATACCCTGTGAAAGACATTTACATATACATGATGAAATGTAACCTTGTGAGAGGCTTTACCTAAAGCTCATAAAAATATTGTACCTTGTGAAAGGAGTCAGAACACTTATTACAGTGCCACCATAAAATATTTACAATACAATAAAGATTTGTCCGGACCTACCTCACTTGAGGATTTCTAGCACTCTGTTGTAGCTGCCAGGAAATAATAGGTAAGAATGATTTGTGAAATAGAAACCTCCTTTTCTTGATCAGATCCTCTGTAGCTCAAACAACATTCTTCACATTCTTCTCTAACACTTGGCTGGACCGCACCCTTTGTCTCTTCTCCTTCTTCACTGACACATGATCAACAACATATTCACCATCTTCTTTTTTAGATTATATTTCTTTTCTTTTCTCTTAGGTTTCCACCGCCATAGAAAACCCTAAAATGTAATACCTTTTCAATCTGATCATACACTTGGCTTTGTATCACATATCTCTATGTCCAATTTGAAATTTATTGACCGCCCCTTTCCATTTTCAGATTTAATCAAGAAATTAAATTATTTCATCAAGTATTTTCCTTCTTGACCAATCAACTTGCTCAAATCATCTTTACACGCTCATCTAAATGATATAACCATTAAACAATTATTTCCAACTGTCCATGCACATTCTTCAATGAATTTTGACTAATAAAATTTGGCTATAACAACGATTTAAATCACCGATACCGATAAAACTGTTAGCTGTTTAGAAACTTTACACTTTTTAAATATCACTGTTTATCCTTTGAAATATCTCATATCTTTTCTCAAAATGAATCGCAGTTGTAGGATTAACATCTAGCAGTTTCAGATAACCTCTCGAAAATAACCGAACAAAAAAATAATCAAACACATAACCATAGTGATAGAATCATCTTATTCCTATTAATTGTTGTCTTAACAATTTTAGTGTCTCTAATTAGCTTCGCTAAACTATCTCACCAGTCATCACAACAAGTTAATATTTTACATGTAGCATCCAAACATGTTTCCAAACACTTCTGTCGAACAAAACCTTAACATATTTCCATTAGCATGACGTATTCCATGATCATCAAGAGCAACTCATAAAGTTAATAGTTGACATCAATGACAATACCATAACTGATCATTGCTCAACCATACCTGTCATGTCTCATCATCAAATCATGTTCTAAACCACTTTACCTTACACATATGATCAAGCACTTCCTTCACTTCATTGCTCTGCATCAGTTATGTCAACAAAAGCTTTATCACAATTATCACTCTTCACATATTACAAATTGCCCAATTAGCCCAAAACACCAAGAGTATTGATCTAATTCAATCTCAAATCAAAATTCACATACATAAATCTACCATTCTACATTGGAATATCATTTGAAAATGATCAAAATCCAATTTTATTTTAATTGTCCAGACCTATGGGTATCCACCATTAGATGACCTCCCAAAAAATCAAAATTTCAAAATGCAAGAACTAAAAATCTACAAATACCCTTTTGATCCATATGCTCAACACCATAAAAATATAATCAATTTGACAATGCATTCAGTCTACATAAAGTTCGGTAGCATAAGATTTTGTAAAACCATGATTTCAAAATTTGAATAAAACAAATTAGGGAATTGATAAAATAAAAGGGTTTAAACTAAGCAAGTATTTTATATCATCTAACAATTGTTTTGCACCCATTTATAAGCATTGAAATTGAGAAAACAAATAGAAATCAAATCCTACAAACCTGAGCTCAAAAATTCAAAATAGAACCATTGTTCACACAGTGAAAATGAATATGATTCCATTGGACAACTGGAGGCATTTTCCAAGACAATTTTAACAACCTCCTACCCACAAAATTTCTCTAAATGGATCTCCCACAATGAGCAAATCAAATTCACAAGGGAGTAGGGTTTTGGGAGCTCAATATGGGAAAAGTATATTAATTTAAAATATATGCCCAATTAACAATATAATCACACTTTTTGAAGTGGGAATAAAAAATAATAATCTCCAACATATAAAAGAATATTTTGAACTCCCAAATAACCCCACAAGCTAAATCATGCAATTCCCAATATTTTAAATCCATATAAGCTACATAAAACATTTAACTATTAAATTGCCATTATAATATTAAAATAACATTAATATGCATATGTAAATGATGAGAATTTGTAAGAAACACTCATTGCATGCCTTACAGAGGTGTGTAAGTGGGTATCTCAGACATTACCAATGTGGCAATGAGGGTGTAAACACAAATAACAAGGAAATCACCCAAATTAGGAACAATGGGTATGGCTGGGCAAAAAATGACCAATGTGCTATCTCATGTAACCTCTGTTGGGGATGGGCATACTCAGACCTATGTAACTAGGCAAATTCAATACACGCTACCTACATTACTCAACAAACATTACAAATACTAGTACATGTATAAAATAGGTAAAGTGCATACATATCAATATTCCCCAATCGGGATCAACATAGTAAAATACTCAATATTTAACGACATGATCAATAACCACAACATCATGAATATATCATGATATCAACACATCACCATCAAGTATAATTAGTATGTCATCACTATATGTCAAAATGTCACAAGTATAACCAACATTGATACATGTGTATTATTGTCAATCACCATCAGTAATATCAATACAATCCAAAAAATGTTATAAAGTATCATAGATCTACCACAAGAATGTCAATATAAAAGAATAAAATAAACAATCCAAATGTATCATAAACAATATTGATATCAAATCAAATAATGAAATACCATTATAAAAACACAAGAAGTACTACTTAAGCTGTAATGATGACAAGGATGCATAAATTTAAATTTTACTTGTATCTACAAAAAGAAGTAATGTTACCCATTTTTCTCTCTTTTCGCCCATGTCTTGAATAGTTTTCCTAGATGTCTTTAACCTTTTGTGTGTTATGGGAGGGAGTTTTTTTAAAAGACCAATGCATATTGATAATTGAAAACTTCAGTTTTCCCATGCTTCAGTGACTTAGTCAAGTTTTGTATTTAGTTCGAGAGAAAAGAATTGAAGTTTTTCCACATTTGAAGCAGCTGAAAGGGAAACTAGGAGGGAAAGTTGCATTCTTTGTAAGGTATACCTAGAAATTGATAGCTGAAGGCTTCACCCTTGCCCATCGCTTCAAGCAACAGTTCCCCCTCCTACAATAGTGACTAGCAGTTGAAGAAGGCTATGATGTCAGACAACGTGGGATGCTTCAAGGAGTTAAGGAGAAACCAGCAAGGCAAGTTATTGTTTCCTTTTGAACTCTATTGTTGTTCTATGGAAGACCTTTATGATTCGTTTTATCATGCACCATTTAAAGTTTGCCTTACTCATATTAATCATGCATTGGAATAGTCTATGGCAGCACTGAGAAATTGGGAAATCAAGTTTGTATAAGATAAGATACATAGATCTATGCCAGTGAACGAGAACAATCTACAAAGGTATAGAGGAAAGAGCAGGGCCGATACAAAAAGGAGAAAGAACATGGTATAATACTTAGGGATCCCCAATGTTGCCTTATTCTCAGTGTTTGAGTGTAAACTGTGCATTATTGGGGTTGAATTTTTGTTTATACGTAGCCTTAGAAGATATCAAAACCCTCATTATTGTATACATTCAAATCCTTGACTAGTTATTACTATTATTAGTGCAAAAACTATCAAATACCTTGCCATTCTGGTTTAATTTCTTGACTATATCGGTGAGAGGAGTAAATGCATATCATAATGGTTCAATGAGTCATAAGTCATATTATGACTATCATAAGCATTTCCAAAGTCATTCTCAAAATGATGCATGAGGCATTCTTGTGGTCAAGGATAAACATAGCCTTAAAAGTCATGACAACAGCGATAAGAGCTGCAAACGAGGAGGTTATGTGCCGAATAGAAGAATGGATGAAGGAAGATAGTTCTCCAATGACAATCACTAAAGAATACAAAAGAGTGACAGTACCATTAAGAGTGGATAGTAAACAATGGGCAGGTATAAAGAGCACAATACACATTATTAAAGACAATGGCTAGGTAACGAGGTAGAGGACTGTAAATGCAGATGACAATATAATAAAATATGACTGCTAGAAGTCATGGAAAAATCTAAGTATAGTACATTCAACACATAGTATCCCCAAGCTATCTTTCCATGCCTCTAGTTCAAGCAACAAGCATAAGAATGATAAATGATACAATATTTCTGTTGTCAGAAATGTAACGTTTGTCTGTTGTTGCGCGTTTCAACGTACATGAAACGTTGCAATGCAAAACGTGCGTTTTTACATAAATATTTCGTTTCTTAGGCGTTGTAATATGAAAACATAATTTTTAAAAAAATTTTAATCTTATTTTATAAAGGTATAATAATTCGATTTTGAAATTTTAAAGATATGTAATATGTAATATGAGATTGTTAAGATAAGTTTTTAGTTTTCAACTTTTTATTTTAACATTTTTTAATTTTAAGCTAATAATTTAAATATATTAATATTTTTTATTATATTTAATTTTTAATAAAAGGTCTATAATATTCTAATGAGATATTTTTTTTATTTCTTATTATTTTTATATTTAATTTTGAATAGTATTTATTTATAATTAGATTGTTTATCAACCACTTTTAATATTATGCATTTTCATTTTAACTTGCATGTATATGTCATGCAATTTTATTTTAATTTTTGTGTATTTTCAACAAAATTATATATATATATATATATATATATATATATATATATATATATATATATATATATATNAAAAATATATATATATATATATATATATATATATATATATATATATATATATATATATATATATGTTTCTTATGTGCAACTTTTAGGTATTCTGTTTCTCGTCACGTTGTTGTTGCTGTCTTGTTTCTGGTTTCTTGTTTATGACAACATAGCACAGTACAAGGAAGAAGATAAGAGAAAATGTTGAGACTATCAAGTGAGTAAAGGAGAGTGTATGAGGTGAAGGTGGGAAAGTTATTAATAATATAAAGTGAAAATTCTCCTTATGCACAATAAATGACTGGCATAATACATGCATATTGTTATAATCCATAATAGGGAACTATGATAAGAGAAGATGACAATCAAAGAGCACCTTATGTCTATCCAAAACCTTTGTGACTGTTATAAAAAAATAGGTCCAACGATTAGTTAATGTCTCTGTCATGATTTGTTAAGGCCAAATGATATTGGAAGATCATCACAAATGTATGAAAATAGCCCCTATTTTGCTTCACAAACCTATATAGGAAAAAGACTCAAAGGTAGAAAAGGGGTGTCATAAGAGAAGGAATTTGTAAGTGAAGAGACGCCAATGTTTAAAGCATGAAAAGAAGATAAAACAGTCCATGCATGAAAATGAACATGTATATAACAGTGTGAAGGGGCATCCTATTATATCGAAGAAGGGATGAATAGGGATAAAGAACAAAGCTATTGAGTCACAGTAAAAAAATTGACAAAATATGCATTAAGAAAGATGACAACATATGCATTAAGACATGACAATCAATATGTTACAATACTTTTACCATTTCTCTAGCTAGTACATGAAACTCTGGATTCCAAAGGCATTACAACAATAAATGTAGAATTTATGTGATTTAAAAGTATACCTGATCTGAAGACATCCTTGGTAGCAATTAGGAGGTCCATAGAGATAACATCTCAACAAAATTGAAAGAACACATGAGGAAACCCATCATGCCCCAAGAACCTTGTAAGCACCAAAAGAGAACACCACACTTCTTTCTCCTTGCATCAGGATAGGTTTCCTTAGCTCCTTTAAGTCTTGGTCATACAACACATTTGGAATAACATCTATGAGATCTTCTTGGCCCCTAAAAATAGGATTATAATCAATAAAAGTTTTTTTTAAGGAAACAATAGCTTTAACAATGTTATTCCCTTAATTTGAAAAATAGTCCCCATCTTCAAAAACTAGGGTCTTTATCCTATTCCTTCTTATGTGTTTCATACTAGATTGATGAAATAAATTTGCATTTATATCCTCCTCAATTTACCGCAAGATCCTATATTTCTATTTCTAAAAGACTTCAACAATCTTAGATATCTTGATCCATTTAGAACAAACCTTTCTTTCTTTAGTAGAGGTATCCATATTAGTATTTCTTTCCTCCATTTCCCCCTAGACTTTTTTTAAATCTTTGATCAAGGTTTTCTTTTTATGGAATATATCCCCAAAGGAAAATCATTTATCCTTTAATCTTTTCCTTGATCACTATTGATTTTTGAGCAAGGCAATACATCAAAGTTCCATAGCAAGGGAGATTCTACAATTTTTTAATGAGGTCTTCCAACTTAGGGTGAGAATTCCATATTGTTTCACACTTAAAAGGAAAATAACCCTTAGCAACATCATCATCTTAGTCAAGTAGAATAGCATTAAGACTATAACATTTCTTAGGGAGAGCTAATAAGGATAGCTTAGTAAGAATGTTCCAACCATTGGATAGTAGGAATCTATCAAGTTTAACTTAAATATGTTTAGTTTCTTGCCTCCTATTAGACTAAGTAAACTAAGATCCTTGTAAATCAATATCAACAAGACCCATTAAAGAGAGAAAGTCAGCAAGCTCCACCATACTATCAAAGAAACCATATGAACTTCCCAATTTTTAGAAAGATACAAGAGTGTTGAAATTGTCCCCAATCATCTAACTATCAAATCATCTAGTAGAGATTATAGAGGATAAAGAATCCCAAATTTGTTTCATCGCATCCCTCAAGTTAGGAGCTATGTTACCAAAAATGAGAAACGAGACACAAGAAATGAAAAATGAGAAACAAAATGGCAATGACAACGTGATGAAAAATAGAATTTGTAAAAGTTGTCTATAAGAAACAAAATACACACTCATCTATAAATACATACATACATATTGTATAGTTAGAAAATGGAAGCACTTCCATTGTAGACTGGTTTATCCCTCCGAGTAAGTGGTTTGGGGTCATGTCAAGTGCCTTGAATGGGTCTTTGACTTGGATTTGGCTTTCCCCCCTATTCTGCCCCATTTCCCACTTTTCTCTGGCCTGTTTCTGGCATCCTAAATTGCAAACCTGAGACTTTTGACCTCAGGATCAAAATTGACCTTTCTGGGTTGAGGTCGACCTTGACCTTGACCTAGGTCAAGGTCAACCTCGACCCTGACCTAGGTTAGAACCAAACTCGACTCTGACCCAGGGACCAGATTTCATGTTTCCGGGGTTTCCAAATGTCGGGCTTTGGAAAGATTTAATTCCCGCTTTCGGGTCGGCTGTTTCGGTCTTTGGAGCAATGAATTTTAAAATTATATTTAATATAGGTCCACTTCTAGGGATATAGATCTAATTTGAATTTAATTCTCCTATTTAGGCCTCTCTAGAAGATTGTGCCCTAGATTCATATATAAGGAAGCCTTCTCCTCTCATTTTCTCTAACCATAAATCATCAACCAAGCAAGAATGATCTAAGTGAAATCTAAGTGTGAAGGACAAGCTAAGAAGAAAGATTTGAAGAAAGCTAAATATCTATTGAAGCATTCATTTACTCTCAATAATCCAAGCATTCAAGCACTTTAAAGCATCCAATTCATCAAGGAGATCCATTGGTAGCCATTGAAGGATTCAATCTCTATGGAGCCCTCTTGTTGAAGATTACTCCATCCACATTCCTCCAAGCTTCTTCCTATTCCAAGATCCATTCAAGATTGGTGTTGAAGATCTACAAGAAATTGATTTGAGACATCCTACATGCAACATTCTACATTCTAGATCCATTTGGTGCATACATACTTGTGGATCCACAGATTTGAATCTGCCACAAGGGTTTCTATACAAGCAAGGTGAATTTATTTATTTACTTTGTTTACTTATACAATTTCAATTATACTTTAAGGTTAATTCCAAAACTGGGGTTTGACCAAGGCAAACCCCTTCCCCCAACAAATAAACCATTTTTCTTGCAGGGAAAGGCTTAGAACATCGAATTGGAGTGCAAATTCGGATACCCTTTTCAGTAAACTATTGGGATCTGGAAACAGATTTTCTGTCGAACTGTGCAGGTCATAATCAGAAATTCTAGGTCACAATCAGAACTTTTGGGTCAAAGGCAAAATTCATTTCTGAGTCAGAATCAACATTCTATTCTGGGTCAGAATCAAAAAATTTGGGTCAAAGGTGACATTCATTTTTGGGTCAAAATTGAACCTGAGCCAGATTCATAAAATATTTCTGGGTTTTCTTTGTCTCTATGTTTCTATTTCAGATTTGGTTGCATAATTTCCAGAAACTCAGTACAGACACCCGAAAACATAATTCTTTAGATCTTTTTCATTTCGAGGTTAGTACTTGTCTTCAATTCATTTTAATTAAAGTTTTAATCTTCCTAAATCTATTACACACTCTCTTCTATAAAATGAAAGTTAGGGTTTTTCTCTTTATCTCTATCCTTAATAAGTTGATTCATTTATGCATTGATCCTTTCTTTGGGGTTAATCAATTTGGATCTTCCCTTTATGAACTTTGGGATTAAGAGGACAATCTTACCTTCTCCACTATTCTTACATCACACATTAAATTTACCCTTTACATTTTGGTAACATCTCAACATCTCCATTTTTTATGTTACATTTTGGTGAACCCGCGATAGACAACTCTTTCTTTTTTGGTGTTAGATTTACATTTTTATGTTAGATCTTGCATGCATATTAGATTATATTTTTTTTATGTTCTTGCATTTTAAATTTCAAAAAATTAAAATTAAAATCTCGTGTTTCCTAAATTAGTTCATTTGCATTGCATTGATGCATAAGCTTTACTACTTCTAGTCCTACTTATAGTATTCCAGTTAGAAGAAGCCGTAGACTTATGGGTTCCTTTGATCCTGAGTCTTCCTCTCCTTTCCTTAGGATCCCGGATGAAAATTTGACCACTTATTATTCCAATTCTTCTATGGAGCATAACTCTTCTCACTCATCTCATGGTGAGGATGATGCTTTACGAGTTCCTCTTGAACAGGTCCAAAAATTTCAACCAAACTTGATAAAATGGGAAATTTGATTATTCAAGAAAACCATAATCAAGATTCTATCCAAGCTATAGAGGCTCTTAAGAAATTCCTTCATGATAGTGATCAAGGTGTTAATCTCTTGCGTGGTATCACTCATCTTGTGCATTTGAATGTTAAACCTTTAGCTCAAGAGGCTCAAGATCTAGGATTCACTCCTCCTATCACTAGTGGAGAACCTTCTTCTATTACTTTACCTAGCATTCCTACTTACACTCCTCCTTTCATGACTACATCTCTTCCAATTCCATTTATTCCTGTGAGTGTTCCACCGGTGTCTCTACCTACCTCACAGCCTTCTTACCATAGCGTTCCTTTTGCTTATTCCAATCCTCTTCCAACTGTGGTTCGAAGTGTTCCACCAGTTGTGTCTTCTATTCCTACCACTTCCTACTCTTTTCATAGTGTTCCTAATCTTTCTATGCCACCTATTTCTTCTAATGATTCCACAATCATTAGTTTCGCTCAAACTATGTCATCTTTACAATAAAAACTTTCCTCCTTAACCCAATCCAAGTTTAGCATCCTACATGTGACATGGGTAGTCCTCTATCCTTAGACATTATTCATGCTACTGTCCCTCAACAAGTCAATATTCTTCATCTTGAGAATTACAATGGTAAGGGAGACCCTGTTACTCATGTTAAAACTTGTCAAATCCTTTGTAGTGATTATGCTCATGACCATAGGATTTTAGCTAAGTTGTTTTCTATAACTATTTCTGATAAGGCCTTGCAATGGTATTGTTCTTTACCTCCTTATTCTATTGATTCTTTTCCTAAACTTGCTAATACCTTTATCCAACAATTTCAAAATAACATTGGTCCGCAAGTTTCCTTAACTAATTTAATGCATTGTAAACAAAACACTAAGGAAAAATTGACTGATTTTATTGGTAGATTTAAGAATTTGTATGCTCAAATTTCTTATCATGTTCTTGATATTGATATTTAGCATATGTTTATTTCAAATTTACAAAAGGATATTAGACATAAGATTATGCTTACTAAATTTACCTCTTTCCAACAACTTTGTGCAACACTTCATCATTATCAATTACAAGTGAGTCAATTTGAGAGAAAAACTCCAATGGCTCCTATTCCAGTTGATAAGAGTGATGCCACTCCTAATCCTACTAAGTTTCAGAAACCTAAAAACTATTTCAAGATAAATAAATAGGCGAATGCAGTCGCTGATCAAGTTGTTGTTGCATCCAACAATTCCACTTCTGCATCCATTGCTTTTCGTATGAATCTTATGTTTACTCCTCTCTCTGGATCTTTACATTCTATTATGAGTAGGTTATTAAGTGCTAATATTATTACCTTGCCTCCTACTCGGCCTCTTATCCCTACTATGATGGCATCAAAATCCTTTGATCCTAAAGCTTTTTGTCAATACCATCGACATAATGGCCATGATATTAAAAAATGTTATTCTCTAAAGCATAAGGTTCAAGACTTAATTGATTCTAATGTTTTATCTATTGATAATTTTGATGGTAGTGGGAACAAATCTATCTCTCCTCCTAATCAAAAAATTCAAATTTATGCAAATTCTTTACCTACACATGATACTAATACCATTACTCAATCATCTTCTGTTGATATTGTTTACGATTCAAAGATGGATGATCTCAATCACATTTTTAATCATGTGGAGTCTGTTGTTTCATCTCAACCTACTGTTCAAGATCCCTTTCCTCCACTTCAACTTCAAGTTCCACCTAAAACTCAGAAACAAACTAAGGATAAATGACCTAGGAAACTCTCAATCACCTTTGATGATTCTAAGACTATTAAGGCTCCTGATGGTCCCCTTTATATTTATTCTAGGATTGATAAGATACCTATGCATGGTTGTCTTGTTGATCCCACATCTTTAATAAATTTCACTACTGAGGAAATTTTTTTTATTAAAAACCTACATCGTGATTATTATGATACATCTGACGCATGGATCCAAACTTGTAATGGTTTTCTCTATTCTTCACTTGGTTCTATTAAGTTGCCTGTTGAACTTTGTGGTAAAGTTGTAGATACTACCTTCATTCTCATTCCTACTTCTGATCAGTTTCAAGTCAAATTTGGTTTTCCTTGGTTAACTACCATGCATGCCATTGCTTCTCCTATTCACAAGTGTATTAAGTTCATTCATAATGGAGAAGTGAAAATGATTAATCATAGTTTGTATCAACCTTCTAGGCCTAGAGATTGTGCTACTCTTGATTTATTTTGGCCTTCATTACCTAAATCATGTCCTCCTCACCTTGATAACCTTTTTCATTTATATCAAGCCTATAAAAATCACAAGATTGTCAAGTTAAGAATTCCTTGGATAGATCTTAACCGTGGTCTTTTTCCCACTCCTTCTATACCTCCTTTATCCATTATTGCAAGCTCTATTACTCAACCTCCCAGTGTCACTATTAGCCTACTAAGAATCCTCCTCTCGAGCCTATGAAAGAACCAGTTGTTGTTCCTCCTATTTCTCAACATGTTTCAAACAAAGTGAAGCGTAACCAATCTTCTAATGAACGTTGAAGAAGTGTAGGGATAATGCTAGGGCCCGTGTCTCTATTCTTCAAAATTCTTTACCTTCTAATGACCAGCCTATGCCTGATGTGTTGGTGGAGGTCAATGTTCATAATGATGTTAAGATGAATGATTATGATAATTCTATTCACATCTTAGATCCTATTTTAATTAATCTTGATGAGGAAGATACTCTTGATGATCCTATCAAACCTAGTGATGAATATGAGACCATCGATATTGATACTGATTTACCTCATATGCTTTCAACTTAATTGATAATTACACCTAGTATCAAACATCGCAATTCTGAAGAGGATCCTTGTTTGGAACTGGCTTTTATTCCTACTGTGTTGGATATAGTCCCTCTTGCAAGTTGCCCACCTTCCCTAAATAATATAAACCAAGATAGGGAGAGTAGGTGATGCACTTGATTGGTTTTTCCTTCATGGTATTCCTTTTTGTGTTTTCCTACTGTATTGTGCTTCTCTCATAATGTTTTTGCTAAATGTTGGTTAGATTATTTTATACGACCCTTGTTACTTTGTTGGTTGAAGATGATAAAGGAATCAATCCTGTTGTATAATTACTCTATATGTATCTCTATTCTTCTATATTTTGTTTTCATGTTATTTTGTACTATTTCTATTGTTCGTAAATAATTTCCTTGTGTAGTCCTCTTGGATCTGCGCCATGGTAGCACTGATTCTTTTTGGTCTCCATGTTGTGGCCCAAAAAGACTCTTCTTCGTAACTCTTACGTTTTCTTTCCTCCATTGTGATTGTAGTTCTACTTTCTTTGGGGAATGATGTCAATTCATTTGTAATAATATCATATCTATATATACATATTATCTTATGATCATACTGACCCCACAGTAGGTAGATCCCTTCTGTGTTTTTTGTATGTTTATGTGGTATTTCCCTTGATTTGTCTTCGTTTGGGGGCATCTCGCAGTGGAAACATAATCAGTAGAGTTGTTTATGTTTTTGTTAAAGCCATTGCTCTTGTTAAATTGTTAGCAAAGACTTTAACATGGGGGCATATGCTCTACTCACGTTTTGCACACACGCTCTTTCAAAATATTTTCAAACTTAATTTTTTTTCCCTTTATGGATTAAATACTAATCCTTAAAGCATGGATTTTTACCTTATATGATCTCTTGATCCCTCTAGTTTAAATTTATACGTATCTCTTGATCCCTCCAATTTCAATTTACAATGTTATGATCCCTTAAGATCGAAAGGTGTCGTTAAGACCGGATCTCCCTGATGGGTTGACTAGTGAGTAGCCACATTCACTAGTCAGTTTGACTCCATCTTTCTAGTTGCATTGTTTCCTTGTGTGGTTCACAATGGGACATAAGTTCTCATTGGGCGAGGTAATCACACCCTCTCTTTTTCTCTTTAACTGGTTATATCTCTCTTATCATGATCTTAGGGTTGATAAAGACTTAAGTCCCTGGGGGCTTAAGGATTCCTTTGTCCCTTTTGATTTCAATAAGATTATCTTTTCTTCATGATCTCCTTTACCAAGAGTTTGCATCGAGTCCATACTCTTGCTAAAGTGGGGGCTAAATGTATAGTCAGAAAATAGAAGCACTTCCATTATAGACTGGTTTATCCCTCAGAGTAAGTGGTTTGGGGTCATTTCAAGTGACTTGAATGGGTCTTTGACTTTGATCTGCCTTTCCCCCCTATTCTGCCCCATTTCCCAATTTTCTCTGGCCTGTTTCTGGCATCCTAAACTACAAACTTGAGACTTTTGACCTCAAGGTCAAAATTGACCTTTCTGGGTCAAGGTCAACCTCAACCTTGACCTAGGTTAAGGTTGAAATTGACCCTGACCTGGGTTAGAATTAACATCGATTCTGACCCAGTGTCCAGATTTCATGTTTCCAGGGTTTTCGGATGTCGGGCTTTAGAAAGATTTAATTCCCGCTTCTGGGTCAGTTGTTCAGTCTTCAGAGCAACGACTCTTGAAATTATATTTAATATAGGTCCACTTATAGGGATATAAGTCTAATTAGAATTTAATTCTCCTATGTAGGCCTCTCTAGAATATTATGCCCTAGATTCATATATAAGGAAGCCTTCTCCTCTCATTTTCTCTAACCATAAATCATCAACCAAGCAAGAACGAACTAAGTGAAATCTAAGTGTGAAGGACAAGCTAAGAAGCAAGATTTTAAGAAAGATAAATATCTATTGAATCATTCATATACTCTCAAGAATCCAATCATTCAAGCACTTTCAAGAATCCAATTCATCAAAGAGATCCATTGGTAGCCATTGAAGGATTCAAGCTCTATGGAGCCCTCTTGTTGAAGATTTATCCATCCACATTACTCCAAGCCTCTTCCTATTCCAGGATCCATTCAAGATTGGTGTTGAAGATCTACAAGAAATTTATTTGAGACATCCTATATTCAACATTCTACATTCTACATCCATTTGGTGCATACATACTTGTGGATCCATGGATTTGAATCCACCACAAGGGTTTCTATACAAGTAAGGTGAATTTGTTTATTTACTTTGTTTACTTATGAAATTTCAATTATACTTTAAGGTGAATTCCAAAACCAGGGTTTGATCAAGGAAAACCACTCCCCCCAAAAAACAAACCATTTTTCTTTTAGGGACAGGTTCAGAACAATGAATTGGAGTGCAAATTCAGATACCCTTTTCGACAAACTATCAGGATCTGGAAATAGATTTTCTGTCGGACTGTGCAGGTCACAATCAGAGATTTTGGGTCACAATCAGAACTTTTGGGTCAAAGGCAACATTCATTTCTAGGTCAAAATCAACATTTTGTTCTGGGTCATAATCATAAATTTTGGGTCAAAGGTGACATTTAATTTTGGGTCAAAATCGGACTTGAACCAGATTCAGAAAATATTTCTGGGTTTTCTTCGTCTCTGCGTTTCTATTCCAAATTTGGTTGTATAATTTCTAAAAACTCGCTACAGACACCCGAAAACAACATTCTTCAGATTTGTTGCATTTTGAGGTTAGTACTTGTCTTCAATTCATTTCAATTAAAGTTTTAATCTTCCTAAATCTATTACACACTCTCTTCTATAAAACAGAAGTTAGGGTTTTTCTCTTTATCTCTATCCTTAATAGGTTGATTCATTTATGCATTGATCCTTTCTTTGGGGTTAATCAATTTGGATCTTCCCTTTATGAAATTTGGGATTAAGAGGACAATCTTACCTTCTCCACTATTCTTACATCACACATTAAATTTACCCTTTACATTTTGGTAACATCTCAACATCTCCATTTCTTATGTTACACATACATACAAACATATCATATATACAAATAAATATTATTTTATTTATAAAATAATATATATTATTTATGTAATAATATATTATAATTTTCTATTATTTATTTAATAATATATTATAATTTTCTATTATTTATTTAATAATATATTATAATTTTCTATAATACTTATTTTATATACCTAATATTTCAATTTTTTTATGAAATATGCATAACCTTTAATTATTAAAAGATTAGTACATAATTCAAAAAATAAAAGTTTAGAGGAAAAAAATCACTCTCGAAAAGTGTGAGATGACCTCAACCTGGAAACCATAAACCATACATAACATGTGTGCATAGCCCAGAAATAGAGTAAACCCTAGACAACTAATGCAACACCAACTAAAGGAGGAGGGTCTCGATCCTCCTTCCCCCATACATCAACGAGGTCAAGAATGGGCTCTAAAATAAATAAACCATTATTTATATCTTCTTCCTCTTCCTTATCATCCCTACACAGAGAAATGGATAGAGAAAGATGGGGAAAAACTTTTGATGAGGAAGACCAACTAGAAACACCACCTGAACTAGCCAACCTGTAGCAGCAGGAGGAACACAACCATTAGAGGGTCATCCACAGGTAGAACCACTAGGTGGCAGAGATGTCAAATTCCTATGGGATAAATCTGGATGATCATTAGAATGATGTCGAGGAACCTGTGAATGCGGTGTGTGTGAACGCCTAGCAAAGGAGCTACGACCATGTCAGTAGCCACAATATGATGAACGACCACCAAAAATAGAACCATCTCATAGGACCATGGAAACTGTACAAGGGGCATTGTCCCAATCCTACAAAATCTCTTGCAAGTGGGTCACTTCAACAGTCACCTTATCCACTTGTACTTGAATCTATAAAATCACATTATTGCAGATACATGTTTTAGCATAATAAATAACAAAATTATCCATACTAGCATAGGAGAATATAACCACATTCATGTCCTTCCAAATCACAAACAAGATTACCATCTTGAAAGTATGCCAGATCTGAAGGAAATAAGAAGGAAATCTAGGGGAGTCATCCAAAATGACCATGTGAAAAGAGAAAAATTTTGTTTGAAAGGGACTACAGAAATCATGAATCCACACCTAATAATATTGAGCTTGTTTACAAAAATAGAAAATATGGAGGAATGATTCATGCTGAACACAACAAAGGACAACGAGGGTTTGTTATTCCCAAATGGTGGAGATGGGAACCTAGAGGCAAGCCTTGGAAAATAATACACAAGGAAAAATGAGCTATTTTTGGTTCTGTAATAGAAAACCAAATAGTAGAAAACCTCTTTCTCCAAGTTGAATGAGAAGACTGCAAATTCCAACACTGGTTTAAAGTGTAGACCACAGGGAAATGGGGTGAGAGCCAACAATAACCCAGAAGTGATTTATAGTTGGAGAATGTTGTCTGTGGGTACCATAGCCAATCTTTCAACCAAAGCCTTATAGGAAAAATACCAATTTTGTGTAATAATACCAAAGGCTGAGTTGAAATCACCAAATTAAAAGTCTAACAATCTTGGCGATTGAGGTGGAATTAAACTCATAGATTCTCCTAAGTGTGTAAAGTCATTTTTGGTTTCGAGAAAAGGTCTCGAGGGGTATGAATTCCTTGCTTATGAAAGTGAAGAGCGTGGATACCTGGGAGATGGGAAAAATAAAGGCCTTGAACCTGAATTAATGGAGACCACCACATTGTTTTTATTAAAAGATAACCCATCATGATATCCTCCACCGTCCCAACAAAGCTAGGGTATGACTACTTCCCAAGAATTCCAAATGCTTTTAGCAAAAAATGATCCCTGGATTTGAACTATCTCTCTCATGAGCAGAACGGTCTAAAAACAAATACCCTTCCATGTTGGTCGATGAAGAGGAAAAGTAGATGAAATACAATGCCGAAGAAGAATATTCCAAGATTTATTACCTAAAATGGCTCTTATCACCCATTTTACACACAAGGAAACTCCTTATTTCTGGGTTGAAATGAGGCTCAAACCTCTAGAGTCTCTGGGCAGACAACAATATTCCCAAGAAAATTTTTGAAATCCATGCTTTTCCGTGTCTGAGGCCTACAGGAAGTCATGCAGTAAGTTTTCAAGCTTTCTATATGGTGATTTTAAAGGTTCCCCACACAAAGAATAATAGACATTAGTGGCTGCAAGAACTTTGAAACAAATTTGAAATTTTCAGAGGCTTTGTCATCCAATATGCAAGATTTTTCTCAATATTGGTGAGAACAACATTCCAAAGCTCAGTTGTCGAGCCATGAAAATAAATAGGGATAACCAAAAAGTGGAAGATGTTAATGCTATAAGGAAATAAGAGGGGGGTGAATCAGTGCAACCAAAAATCTACAAGATCTTTTCAGTACCAACTTCCAAAGTGACCAACATGCAAAGCAAATATAAGATAAAAGATTAACAAAACATGCATCCACAAAATCAACACAAAGACACCAAAGTTTTTGTGTGGAAACCCTTGTTAGAGGGAAAAACAATGGTGGGAATTATCACCCACAAATCTCACTAGTGCACCAATAAGTTCTTCCCTGTTAGGAGCATTACAACACCCTACTAAGGGTATACGTGGTTAAGAGTATCTATAGCCTGGTTAGGAGCTTTTACAAAGTCCTATTAGAAAATACCTTGTTAAGGGATTTGAAACTCCTTTTGAGAGTCACCCTATCAAAGGATTTAATCTCCAAATCTGTTAGGATCCTTCTTACCCTGTTAGGAGTAACCTTGTTAAAGGATTTTGACTACAAGCCTATTAGAACTTGACTTGACAGATCCACTTTTGTACTGCTCGTTGTGTTTCTTTGATCATACAAAATTCACCTTCAATGGTCTAACATCAACAACCTCAACAACAACCACTTCTATTTTCATTTTTATCTCTTATAAACACATTTGGGTTGGTGGAATAACCCAAAATGTGTTACCTGATTCGACCTCTAAATCCCAATCAAAATTCATTATAAATCACTCCAAAATAGGAAATTATAATATTTAGTGTCAGGTCTCAACAATTCAACACTTCAACTGATCATACTTTGACTTTGACTTTGACTTCACCACTTAATTGATTTATCTAATTTTACTAGACTGGTTTGACTGTTCACTGTTCTTACTGATATTATTGGTGTTTGCCTCAAATCTCTACTTGTATGTTGAATTCACTTATGTGATCATAAATGTAGGGAAAACTAATTCTCTAGATACTTCCTTTTTGATAGCACCATCTGAATAGTCTATATCATCACCGCACAACACATTTATGATGACTAACTATGTTATTAATGATACACTGGATACTTAGACAAATCCTTGTGCAACCACCTTCATCATTGGTAAAATAGATTCAATAAACCTAGAAGATTTATTGCCAGCAATGAAAACACTACAACATTCATCATATGATCTAGGATATAATCATCTTCATTGTAATGCCAACAATCTCCCCTTTGGCATTGATGGAAATACTTAGGAAAAATTGCTAAGTGTCTAACTATGAAAATCAAGTACATAGCTCTAAAAATATCTCCCTCTTAGGATTACTCCCCCTAAGGTAATTAAAAAATAGATCATGCAATTCCATGAAATACATTTCACTGCTATATATGTACTACTCTCCCTTAGAAATACATAGCCAAAATTTTTCACTTTATACTACTCCCCCTTTGACAACAATGACAAAGGTATAAGAAAAATTCAAAAAATGTATTGATAGAGTAGCATATACCTATTAAAATCTACTGAATACGTCTGCAAAATTGGCCTTCAAAACCTGTAAGTCATTAACCTAGGTGTTTATTAGGTTCTCCATGATAAGTATATGTCCATGTAACAAATGTGCAAGCTCCTCCAATCCTTCTATAATGCACAGAGCAGGTGAGACTATCAGTATTCCAACCTCTTTAACACCTTTTTGAAAAATCTCCAACTTGGAATCAATAGACTCTGTAACCCCATTAAGTTTGCAATCCTCTTTTCTTGCTCATCCTTATAAGCCTTAAGCTTATGAATGATTTCACTAACTTGATCTCCAAAACTTGTAGTTGAACCATCGATAGGAGCAAAAAAATTTGTCAATAGCCTTAGCTCCTATAGAGCTTCACATGTCTTCCTATCTAATTACTTTAGAGATTGTGAGAAATCATAAGTTGAGGTAAGAATCTTACCACCTTCAGCTAGAGTGTCTTTCACCTTTTTCACTACCATTGTTAAGGTATTTATGGAAAGTAAAATAGATTGAGCCAACTTTTCTAACCTCTTCCTTTCATAATCTCTTTCTGCTCTTATTATTGCAGCATCCTCTATACTTTTTATTTTCTCTCTAGTAGATGTGACCAATTTACCTAACTGTTCAATCAGTGTGACCTCCTCATCATACTTAACTTTAGGCACTAAGTCAGATAGTATATCTCTTACAGTCAGTAGAACCTGTTCCTCTTGTTTCATCTTCTCTTACTTTTCTTGGGACTTAATAGCCATATAAATATCTATCATTTCCTTAGGACTCATAGTACTCAAATCTATTTCTCCTTTAATAGCTGGCATATCTTCATCCATACCAACAATGCTAGAAGACATAGACTGAAAGTTGTTGCCTATTTTGTTTCCTTGTCAATGGTATTCTCCTTAGGTTCATCTTCAACTTCTTCATTTCCACTTGTTTCCTCCATCAATGATACTTGTTGCAATTGATCATCTACAAGTGTTCCAACTGATGCATCTTTGGTCATATCTTGACTATTTCCTCTATTGTTTGTCTCCTTTTCTTGTTGTTCTTGTGTGTCCTTGGGTGCTTCCTCTTGTTTCTCTATAGTGTTCCTTTTTTCTTTAGAAATATCCATGATAGAACATCACCTATGGTGTCCATGGTATCCTTTGAATCATCCAAATAAATGTTATCAAGTGTGATCTTCACACCATCAACCATCCAACCTTCATCGGTATGTGTAATTACAGGTTAATCACTATCTTTTTCCTTTTCCTCTTCTTCTTTGTTCTCATCTTCCTTATCTTCAACAAGACCCAATAATTTCTTCAAGATAGCCTCAGTTTCCTTATACACAGACTGAGATTCACCATTGAGTATCCCTATCAACCTTTTCTTGATCTTGAATTTTGGTCTAACTTTCTCAAAAGTCTCTTTGATTTCTTCCTTTTACATATATAGTTCTAATTGGACCAAAACATACTCTATCAGTTCTTTTTCTTCCTTCAATGCAACACACCATGTAGCTTCAATCTTAGTATACAGAGATATACGAATTTGACCTTACAAATCAATGAGAGATTTACTCATTTTATTCATATTGAATACAACTGCATCCTCCAATTACTTCTTCTCTACTTTATTGAAATTATGATAATCCCTTTTTTACATCAAACAATACACCCCGCTTTCTAACTTTATTCAATATGTTATCTATTGAGATAAACTTACTCAAATCTGGCTTAACAGATTTTGTAGTAGGGGATCCAAAGACCTTTGACTTCTTACCACTGGCCTTTAGCTCCTTCTGGACACCATCTGATTCAATACCTTATTCCTCACTCCTTTAAGATTCCTTGTTCCTTTGAGCCTTTTGTTTCTTCCTCTTTCCAGCAACCTTCTTTGATGGAGTAGCCTCCTTTGCTTTTGTGGGCTCAGGTTGTGTTCACTTTACTGATCTTCTCCCTAGAATCTTAGCCAGGGAGAGGGTTTCTCCTTCTTGAGTATTGTAGCACTCCTTGTTTTCCTATCAGTTGGGGAACCACCAGTTGTAGAAGAAAAAACTTCCACATCATCATCTCCAGTAATTGTTGCTGATGTGTCAGCCTTTTCAGCTTCATATCTTTCTCTTTCCTTATCAATAGCTTCTTGTGTGAAGCCTTTCTTTAGAGAAAATTCATCCACTTCCTTCCTGATCCTCTTCTCTATGAGTGATTTATTTAACTTGATATGAAATTCCATGAGCTTCTCTATATAGGTTCCAAACCTAGGTTCATTTGGATCTACTAGTTTTGACAACAAATCTTCTACATGTAAAGTTAGCATATCACCTTCAACCTCATAACCCATAGGCATGGCCCGTGAGGTCCTAGGTACTATTGCCTCTATTTCACAAGTATTAGTATTCACCATAAAACATATGTAATTTTCATAATTTCCCACAATCTCAGCTGGTATCCTCTATCTCTAATGCATTTTACTTTGAAAATATTTAAATAACCCCAAACTTTCTCATTGAAACTATTTCCCAGTAATCTAACACAATTTTTCAATTGGACCACAACTGGTGTACCTTCAATCTAATTAATATGAAAAACACTAGGAAAGTAGGTTTGAAAGTAAAATAATATACCCATAAGAAATTGATTGAACTAATCTCTCATTGCAACACACAAGTCATACTCTACATCTTCCTTCACCATCCTATATGTACTGTGAATTAGAGTAGTAGGCACATTATTGATTCTTCTTGAGTAAAACACTTTGTATCCAATCAACATGGATGCAAATATGACATTTTGGTTAGGTATATCATGTATTTTCATTTCTCTCTTATCCCACTTTGATTTTGTTAGGTCTATAACTGCATCCTGTGGAATTGACCAAAGTACTAGTACTTCACCGATTGCACAAAATCCTGTAACAACATGTATGACCTCCTTAGTTATCTTATGTGGATGATCAAGACACATAAATTGGTAATGTACATGACTCAAAAAATATCTGAATTTCTCCTCCTCGAAATCATCAGGGAATTTAATCATGTGAGCGAAACCCTTATCTGCAACTACTTGGTGTTCTTCCTTCAATACCAGATTGTTACACAACTTCATTTATTGATTGACAATGTGAGAAGAAGCTAAATCTTCAAACTTACGGTGAATGTATGATCACACATCTTCAATAAGAATCACACCATAGGGAACACTAGATAGGGCACCTTTTGGATCATCTTCAATCGACTTAAACAAATATTTCTCGAATTCAGACCTAGGTTTCTTAGTGATCTCAAAAATTGTAGGTGTATCCATCCTTTAAAATAACAAATTTAAGCTCAAAAATCTTGATAAATACCTCTTAAGTCACCTCTTGATGAATGGTTCAAACCCTAGACAATTTCTTCCCTAAAATCACTTTAAAAACTTTCTGCAATCATTTCAATCAGTGTCAGTTCGCTCAATCTTCACTTATGTTGCTCATGGTTATAGCTCTTGAATGCATGGGTGCAAAATAAGACCTAAAATCACCTTTTATTTTCCACCACTCCTTAAGAATTAAATTCATCACTGGTTGATAATAAACAACATATACCTTCAAAGATCTTGTTAGCGGTCAACCAAATCTTCATGCGGTTTAAACAAAACTTCATACCATACTTCAAAACTATCATATGCATATAAATATGCAAATATAAATTACTGCACATGCATCTAGGTATTCTTTATTGGTTTCAACAATGTTTTCTCACCCTAAGTCAAAGATGAATTAGTTTGATGATGAATTCTCCACACCTGGTGAAGATGTGGAATCTCTTGAAGATTTTTCTTCACTCTTCTCTACCCAAGTCATTCTCATCTGATTCGTGATCTCTTCAACATTCACAATCTTCTTTCCCTTTTGCTTGTTTGACTGATTAACACATTGGTTCACCTTATTGTTCCTTTCTCTATAAAACCTTGCAATGTGTCCTATCTTATGGCAGTGAAAACATGTCATACCAGATGATCTCCAAGGTAATATGTGAACATGTAACATGCCACCAGTGGAATGTTACATCTTCTCAATGTTACATGATCTCCAAGGCAACATGTTCAAGACCATAGGTGTTAACTTTCCATCTTGATTGGTCTTTTTGGTACCTAAAGATTCACCAACCTCATGACTCGTGTATCCTAAACCATGCATCTCTCCATTAATCCTTTGATTCTTGAGCTACTCATCAAGTTTTGCAAAAATTTCTTTAATTTTCTTGAGTAAATCCTTTGCAGCCTTCAACTCACCTTTCAGTTGCTCATTTTCTTTTCCCAGATTTTTATTTTGCCTTAGGGATTCTTTATACTCTTCATTTGTCTCATGTAGATATACATGCAATGTACCAACCTCTTGTTCATATTTGAAGAGCTCACCTGCCTTAGATTTTAGGGCTTTATCTTTGGATTTTAGGGCTTCCTCTGCAATTTTCCTTGCTTCTTCTGCAACCTTCCTTGCTTCTATTTCTTCACCCATTCTGATTCATAAAGCTTCTAACTCTCTTTTGATCTTCTTCTTATCCTTATGTAACTGCTCATTCTCCTGAGACAATTCTTCCAAAGCTACTTTAGATTCGTAAGATCCACTTTGTTTAGATAGTTGTTCAAAAATCTCTAGTCTCTTAGATCTTGAATGCTGGAGTTTTTCTTTTAGCCTTTCAATGAATTTCTCGAGATCTACAAGTTGCTTCTCAAGTTTCCTTTGATATTTCAAACCCTCCATATAAGCCTTAAGGATCCTTCCCAAGCTTTTAGGCTTCTTCAAGGTAAATTGGCTTTGATGCCATTTGTTAATGCTATAAGGCATTGAAGTGGGGGGGGGGGGGGGCTGAATCAGTACAACTATAGNGGGGGGGGGAGCTGAATCAGTACAACTATAGATCTACAAAATATTTTCATCAACTTCCAAAGTAAGCAACATGAAAAGATAAATATAACATAAATCCTTAAGAAAACATGCATCCACAAAATCAACAGAAAGACACCAAATTTTTTGCATGGAAACCCTTGTTAAAGGGAAAAACCATGGTGGGAATTATCCTCAACAAATATCACTAGTGCACCAATAAGATCTGCTTTGTTAGGAGAGTTATGACACCCTGCTAAGGGTATATCTAAGTAAGAGTATATATAGCCCAGTTAGGAGCTACTACAGAGTCATGTTAGAAACTACCCTATTAAGGGATTTGAAACTCCTTCTGAGAGTCACCCTTTTAAAGGATTTATTCTTCAGACCTGTTAGGATCCTGCATACCTTGTTAGGAATAACCTTGTTAAAGGATTTTGACCGCAATCCTGTTAGAACTTTCCTTGAGTAAGAAACTCAAAGAATGACATGATGATGGCACCTTATGTCTGATAGATCCAATTCTGTACTGCTCACTGTGCCACTCTAATCATAAAAAATCCACCTTCAACAATCTAACATCAACAACCTCAACAATAACCACTTCTCTTTTCAATTTCATCTCTTATAAACATATTTAGGTTGGTGGAATAACCCTAAAACATGTTACCTGAGTCGGCCTATAAACCCCAATCAAAATTCATAAGTGATCACTCCAACATAGGAAATTGTAATGTTCAATGTCAGCCCTCAATAATTCAACACTTAAATTGATCGGTCTTTGACTTTGACTTCATCCCTGAATCGATTTATCCAATTTGACTAGATCAGTTTGAGTGTTAATTTTTCTTACTGATATTATTGGAATTTTCCTTAAAAGTCTTCTTGTACGTTGAATATGCTTACGTAATCATAGATATAGGAAAAACTAATTCTATAGATATTTCCTATCTAACCGCACCACCTGAATAGTCCAGATCATCACCGCACAATGAATTTACCATGACTGACTGTGTTATCACTGATACACTAGATACTTAGACAAATCTTTGTGCAGTCACCTTCATCACTGGTAAAATAGATTCAATCAACCTAGAAGACTTTTTGTTAGCAATGAAAACACTACAACATTCATCACATGATCTAGGATATAATCATCTTCATCATAATGCAAACAAAAGACTTCCCCATGTTGGATTCATTTCCAATCAAATTGGAGAATCCAATTTGGTGTTGGTAAAAAGATTGCCTATAAAAGAGGGTTTTATACCATTGGATAGTTGACCCAGAGGCCAAATTAAAGGTTTTCAAGCACTGAAGTGCATTCTGGATATTTTTTAGTCTTCTATTAAATTGAGAAAAGGATAATCTACAAAATTCCCATTAACAAGATAGGAATATGAGTTTGGAAGAGATACTCCTCCAACACAACTAGAAAAAATTGTAGAAGTGAGAAAATATCCAAAACCTTCTATAGCAAGAACATACAAGGATGGGGATAGAGAGAAACCCTGCCTACTAGATCTAAACAAACCAAAGGTTTGAGATTGATGACCATTAATGGTGATACAAGAAGAGGCATCAACAAACAACATTTGAACATATTGGACAAACAACAAGCCAAATCCTAAAGCTTTAAGCATGGCTAAAATAAAAGGCCATTGAATGCGGTCATATGCTTTGGTAAAATCAATCTTAATGAAAACAACATTCTGCTGTGAACACAAAGCCCACTCCATGCCCTCCCAAATAACTATAATATTATCAAGAATGAACTTGGATTGGATAAAACCTTTCTTTTATGTAAGCACAATTTGAGGAATAAGGTGATGAATCTTGAGAGCAAGAGCTTTGACAATAATCTGGTAAGAGACATTAAACAAGGTGATGGGATGCCAATTTGCATATATCTTCAGGATTTCTAGCTTTAGGTATCAAATTAATGTTTCCTTTATTTATTGTTTTCCCTAATGAACTAGAATGCTATGCTTCAACATAAACCATATGTAAATTATAACCCACATATGGCCAAAGTGCTTTATAAAATTTACAAGGAAAGCCATCACACCTGGGGATTTATCATCTTCCATGAAGAAGGAAAATTCCTTAGTGTCTTTGAGGGTCAATAATTGATCATTGAAGGCCTTGTGCAAGTTAGAGAGCCGAGAAGGAACAATTTTAAGGCATTTTGCTAAGGCTTGTTGACTAGATGTTAAAGGTTCTTGAGAAGTGAAGACCTTTCTATAGTGCTTCACAAAGGCTTATAAAATATCAAGAATCTCAGTAAGAACTGGATTACCTTCTTTGAATTTTTTAATGCCAGGGGAGGAATGTCGAGCTTAGAGAGTGGAAAAAAATCCTTAGAAGCTCGATCTCCAACCTTTATTCAATGCATACATGCTTTGATTTGAGCACCTTTGGTAGCATAAAAAATCTGCTTATGATGATAGAGAGTAATTACCTGTAACTGTTATTTTGTGAAAACATGATGTGCAACCAATTTTTTATAGCCACACGCAAATCCTTGGTAATAAATACCTAAGACTACCAATATAAGTTGATAATTATCTCCCATAAAACTGGGGGAACTTAGTAGTAGGAATAATAACATAATTCCACCATGAAATATGATAATCCTAAAGGATAATATTTTGTCATTAGTATACAAGGATATAGTTTTTGGACTGTCAGTAATATGATCACCGAGTGACAGCATTCAGTCAAGCACAATGGACACCAAAAATAGTCAAGTGCAGAGGACACCGAAAACAGACAAGTGCAATGGTTACCAAAAATGTTAAGTGCAAGTGAACACCAAAATTAATGAAAGCACTATCACTGACATATAATTTATAGAGTAAAATGAGAGCATAGTTTACTAAGTAAATTGACAGATAGTTCAGAGAAATCACCGAGCATAGACTACAGAGAAACCCGAGCACTAATCTACTAAGAGACAATTTTATTTCCGAGAAATGTGGATCTAAGTTACATGTCAGATAAAACACTTGAGTTTTATAATTAGCTTTATGCTTAGCTATAAAACCATTTCTTGAGGGAAAAGTAAAGCATATGTAAGTTTTAATTAGTCTAATTGATCGTAAACATGCAAACTAGGAGATCAAGGTCAAGTTGTAAACCTTTGATCATAGAGTTTTTATTGTAAAGCGTGAAACCTAATTAGGTCAATAAATTGTATAAATAGATGTAGAAATCAATTGAATGACAATGATTGTAGACACATCAGACATCTATGGATAAGAATAATAGTTTCATGCAAAAGGACACAAAAGACCAAATTTAGTTGTGAAAAACAAGATTCTAGGCTACCGAGCAGACCAAAGGTATTAATCAAACACTATAGGTGATACATATACATTGTGAACTTAAAGGATCTGTATTCAGAAATTCAAGATTGCATACTATCAGGTCAAAAAGTATTTTTGAATACTATCTGAGAATTGTAGAAAATAGAAGAGATCCTTTAAGAAGGTGGACTTAATAGTCTTATTGTAAATCTCTTAACCAAGTGCACACTTAACAGTGTGGCTAAATATCTTAAACGAGTAGACCTAACCAGTCTAAAATGTTATTCCTAACAGGGTAAGATCATCAGAAGTGATCACACTTGTATCCTTAATCGAAACCTTCCATTTTGAAGATAGTGAAGCTATGTGGGTTTCATCCCCACCATAGTTTTTACCTTCTAACATGGGTTTTCTGTGTTGCCAATTCTTGTGTCATGTGTACTTACATTTCATGAAAGTTTCTATGAATGCTTACATGCAATTAAGTTTATGATTTGATATTACATGCATAAGGTAGAAAATAAATATGGTTGGTAATGCAAGAAAAAATTACTAAAGGTTAATTGATAAAAAAATTTAACGGTACTGATTCACCACTCCCCTCTCAGTACACACCATTCCATTATTCCAACAATTGGTATTAGAGCTAGATCTCTTATTTGGAAACGTTTAAATCACTTGAAAGAAAAGATCATACAATGGAAAGGTATAATCTTGATAAGAATATTGAGAATCAAAAGTTGCAGATACAGATCTTCTATGAGCAATATAAAGAAGCAAGAATCAAGATGAGAGAGCTACTGGATGAAAGAAAAGTTATGGCATCTCATTGCAATGAAACAAACTATAATGAAGAAGAGATACCTGATTTGTTTGAGTCATCAGGATATACATCTAGAAATACATCAGACACATCTGAAGTAATCATTAAAAGTCTGAATGAAATCAATCGTCATCTTACAGAACAAGTAAAGGTACTAGAAATCGGTCAAGAGACACATATTGTAAGGATGATTGATATTATGAATAATGATAGAAAAGATGAACAAGAAAGAACATTAGCTATTGATGATAGGAGGAAGATCATTGAAAATCTACTAGAGAGAGAAACATAGATACAAAGACTTACTGAACATCATCATGAGATGACCAATCAAATAGTTCTTACGAGTCATGAGGAAAACCGAGTGAACATAGAACTCAATGGGAAATTGTAAGCTATTGGTGAACTAAGAGAAGAAAATGAGAAACTAAAGAATGAAGTAAGGATTCAACAACAACACAATGATATGATCAAGAAAGCTGAAGAAATTACAAAAAGAATGGATGATTTCTTGAATGGAAAAAGAAGACTCAAAAACAATACCAATCTAGGGTATACCGAGCATGGAGAATCATCAAACAGAGCTGATCAGAAAGATGTCTACACAAATCTAAGAACAAAGAAGTAGTCATGCAATCACCATGGAAAACCAGGCCACACTTCAAATGTTTGTAGGAGCAAAGCTAAAGGTATTCCTAAATCTACTTCTACATTCATAGGTAAATGTTATAACTGTAACAAGCATGGACACAAGGCACATGAATGTAAATCTAAGGTGAACCAACCAAAGAAGGAAACCTACATGGAAAAATATTTTTCTACTTTAAAAATGCATGGCCACACATCTCTTGAATGTAGGAAAAATAAAAAGAAAGCATGGAAACCAAAAGAACAAGAAAATGCTTATCAACTAAGAAGAGTCGGTAACTCATATGTTTGGGATTACAATACATGGGTAAATTGCACAACGTGTGGTAGATATGGACACAGTTGAAAATCACATGAGGAAATGGATACGAAGGTCTAGGAACTGGACTAACTCTGGAATGGCAAGTTTACACTGTCATAAGGTCGATCACCTAAGCAAGGACTGCAGAGACCGAGTGACAGAGTCAAGCACTTTTGCTAACGGAAATACCATTAAAGGTATCAAGAGAATGAGAAATAAAATGTGGAGGAAAGATACAAGATAATATGATGTTGGACCAAGCACCATAGTTGGTGACACCTCATCCAATGGATCTGGTGATATCACCATCCCCACCTAGGAAAAAAAAGTAAGTATGGAACTGCATTATACAAAGCTATATTTTACATCAGTTTGAATATTCATTGATAATATGCCAAATTAGCATGAATGAAGATGCACTATGGTATTACTTGTTATGCTTTTGTGAATCCAATCTCATTGGTTATGTAAGATAAGAAATCATGGTTTAAAGGTTTATCTCACCAAAATGTAAAGGGGATTGAAATAGAGATATGTTTATTAAAAATGTATAATGTGTTAAGAAAGAATGGTTTGATAGATTATTAAAAT
>MU227417.1:503690-517072 GCA_018584345.1 Thuja plicata
TTTCTTAGCTTCACTTGATGATCATCCTTAATGCTTAGAGAAAATGAGAGAGAAAGCTTCCCTTTTATATGAAATTAGGGCACAATCTTCCAAGGAGGCCTACATAGGAGAATTAAATCCCATTAAATCCTCTACCCCTAGGAGAGGACCTATATTAAATATAATTTTGGAATCAATGCTTCGGAACCCAAAACAACCAACCTGGAAGCGAGGAATACTTTTTGCAAAGGCCGACCTCTGGAAACTGGAAGACCCCGGGATCTAAACCCTGGGTCAAGGTTGAGGTTGACCCTGACCTAGGTCAGGGTCAAGGTCAACCCTAACCTAGGTCAGTGTCAAGGTTGACATAGACCTGAAATGTCAACCTTGACCCTGAAGCCTAGAATCATCAGTTTGCCATTCAGAATGCAGAAATTAGGCGAAACAGGAGTGGAAAGAGGAACAGATCAGGGAGGAAGCCATGTCAAAGTCAAGAACCCATTTAAGGTGCTTACCATGACCCCAAACCACTTAATCAGAAGGCTAAACACATCTACAATGGAAGTGCTTCCATTTTCTGACTATATAGGTTAATACATGCTGAGCATCGTCAGTGTACATATAAAAACCAAGTTGTTAATGTAAACCAAGCATCGTCGATAATCATGTAAAAGACATTCAAGTATTCACCACATACCGAGCATCATCGGTGAACATGTAAAAAGTGCAATGAAGTTGACACTTACCCTAAGCGTGTATATTCACCAATGATGAATATGGTATGATGCCCGAGCGTCATTGTTACCGAGTGGTAGCTAAAGCATTTATTGCACCACTTAGGTTATTTCATATAAATAGGGCATCAAAGTGCTCATTTTATTCACCATGCAAAAATAAGAAAATAACAGAGCGACCAAAAGTGAAGAGTTTGCAGATTGATCCACAACAGATTCAAAGGCAATTTCAAACAAATTCCAACAAATTCCTAGCATATACAGTGAAGGGCACATAAGTACCAAGACTTACCAAGAAAACACTTCATTCACAAAAGCCCTAATTTTAAGAAATATGGAAACCACATCGTGAGCCACCAAGATCAAGAATGAGAAGGAAAATAAGGTCAACCTAATCAAGAATGCAACTTGTGAGGAGCTCAAGTATAAATTTTTCCCAGAGGTTGCTTCACAACCTGACGACCAAGGAGCCTTCTCAAGTATACCTCCTAGGGGTTTTCTAGTTGAAGAAGTCCAAGCGTATATCCACTGCAAGGTTATGGAGATCGGAGATCTTCAAGTTGAAGAAGATTACAAGAAGCTTTGCATAGATAGAAACCTAAAAGATGAACATAAACACATTGAGGTGAAAGGGTTAACAAATTCCCTAATGTTTCTGAAAGAGTTCAAAACCGAGTGGATTCAGATAGTACTCAGATGAGTACATGATAGGAAAATGTGGTTGGATGAACTAAAACCAATCACTAAGGATGTAATTCATGCAGTAACTGGTTATCCAGTAACCGACAAGGAAAAAGCCCTAAAACTTCCTTCTCGCCCCGAGATTGAAACGATGACAGGTGCAATATGGGATGGCAGCGGTTTGAAAGTTAACTCCATCACTGATCTAGAGATGAAGTTTGGTGCATGTGTACTTGGTTACAAGGTATTCCAAGCCAACTGATTGAACACTATAGCATGCGGAGCATTTGACACCGCCTATAAGATTGTGAAGAAATGATTACAACTAGACTTATTCGAGCTCCTACTAAAGAAACTAGAGGAGAACATGAGGACTATTAGGTCAAAAAGATCTAATTCATGTAATTTCAGTTCAATCTTCATATGCACATTTTTCTATTTCCATAACTTCTTCGCATTTGTCGATAATGTCAATTGGGACACTACCTGACCAATAACTGTACAAATTAGTGAATATATTAAGTCACTAGGGGAAAATTTTATATTAGTCATGGATGCATACTTCACTACCTTCAAGGACAGAATGCATAAAAGAATGAGGATACCTGAACAACTAGTGGGATAGTATAAGGATGACATATGTTTCATAGTGGATACCGACATCACTTTAATAAAACAAGTTGTACCGAGAATCGTATGGTTACCACCACTTGATTATGAGATCAACATTGATCAAGCCACAAATGCTATTGAAGCCCTTCTAAATGAAGCAATGGACAAATAATTACCAAGATTTGGAACATATGGGGAAGCTAAGGCTAGAATCAAAACAGGCTTAGTAGTAAAGAAAATTGACAGAAAGAAAACTAAGATGGTGAAAACACTTCAAAAGAAGCTGTCGGTAAATGATGAAGAATCAGAACAAAAAGATGACACCAAGGGACAATCACCTGTTAGTGAAGGTGAAAAATTGATTGACTATGAGTCAATTGAATGTGATGCACCACCAACAATGAAACCAAGAACTATTATTGAATAAAGAACTAGGATTCAGACTACAAAAGATGCTAACTCACCACCGATTAAGAAAGGTACATTGAGGACTTATAAGAGAAAGCCTCAAACCAGGAAACATGCACTGAGGCAAAGAATAAAATACATTAGAGGAAAAGAGGATAAGGATGAAACTTAATAGGATGAGAGTGAACAAACACTCCAACCTACAAAGAACAAAATTCCTAAGACAATTGATGAGATTGCTGCATCAATCATCAAGATAGGTAGCATATCAAATCCTAAGGTTAGAAAATGGCTAACTCTAAAACTTGAGGATTAGAATAAGATAGAAGAAGCCATAATTAAGGCAATGATTGTATTCAAATATGTACCTGTACAATTTAATAAGATGATGCCACAAGAGCTTAATGACATAATATCATCAAGATGGACATAAGCCTAGCATACCAAGAAATAGATAAGGGAAAGATCCCTCATTACAATCATGCCACCAGAGTCAAAAGTTGAATAAATTGATGACATGATGAAGAAGCATGCAAAGAAATTTTCAACTAAGCTGAGAGCTTACAAAGTACTAGAGGGCAGTTTGATGCAGAGGGTTTAGGGTTCTGGTGATTTCTTTCACCAAAATACTCCTAATCTCTCCTAACCATCCAATGATTAGGTCTCCTTGTGTTCCTCTCCAATATGGATCTCCAAGATCCTCACTATCAACTTATCCTTCAAGGTATAGTTTATTTTTTGAAGATTCCAACACTCCTAGGTTCAACTAGTCCAACTAGCTCTTCAATTACCTAGGCTTCTTCACTAGATTTCCTCTTAGAATCCCAAACCCTTGCTTAGGATCTTCCCATACATCCACTTAGGCTCTTGTCTATGTTATTTTCCAATTCATAGGTCTTTATAACCCTTTCCCACACTTTTGGATACTTTACCAATTCATTTGGTATCAAATTCACTAGGAGGCCTAATTGGCTTGTTTCCTAGTAGGTCTAGTTTCACTGTTTTTGGTCTAATTCTTCCAAATCCTCCAAAAAAACCCAAAAAATACCTTTATAATATTCAAGGTATCTATAAACCCTATCATAACCCAAAATCCTAGCTTCTGGATGCACCCACAACCCTAGTTTCTATCAGGCCCTAGTTTTTAGCCTATTAATTAGGCCTCTAGACCAGTCTTGACAAATTGTCACCAAATTGATCTCCAAAATTTGTTTCACCTCCTCCCACCTTTGAATTGATCTCCAAAATTTGTTTCTAGGAGACTATCTAGGGCTTCTAAAAATGACTCTAAGTCTTTTCCCCAAGATCATGGGTGCTCGAACCAAATCCATCTTCACCCTGTCCAGGCTCACCCGTTTCTAACAGTCAACCATAGGGCTTCAAACTTGGTCTAGAAACCTCATTGAATAAAAAAAAAGGAAAGAAAAAACCTTATTTAAATACTCTAACCTTTCATCCCCTATTTTTTTTCCATTTCCACTGGTGGATGCTTAGGTTAGAGAAATTTTGGGCACTGTGACTCTGCAAATGGAATTACAGACTAATGACCTTGCAATTAAAGTAACTCTCTACTCCTATAACTTCAAAGAAACATAAAGTATGAAAAATAAAGCTAACATGAAATAATACACCCTCATGGGGTCTGATCTCCTTGCCCAATCCATACACATCTGTACAAAATGTAGAAAGCACTATGTATCATAAGAATACAGTCACAAGCATCCGTACAAAAGTATAAAAAACAAGTTCTGCAATTCAAAACTTCATTAACCTCCCAAAAACATAAAATCCATGCCCATATACCAAGCATGAGTGGTTACAACCTCTCTAAATTCATTTTTCAACTTCTTGTCAAGAAGTTGCAAAAGTTGCTCGAGCAACTTTTCAAAGTTACGAGCAACTTTTACATTTTGAACAATTTGACTCCTTTTGTCAAATCGATGGTCATGGTTGACTTCTATGACCACAGTTAGGAAATTTAGGGTCCTAAGACACACACCAAACCAAATATGCACAAAAATATCACATTTTGTATTTCTATGTTAAAATGACCATAAAACACCTAGTGAGAACTCTTGGCTCTTACAAACATGAAGTTGATCAACATTGTATCCAACCTATTGGATCTTATTAAAATCCACAAAAAAAAACCTATTACAACCCTAAAACACACTAACACATCAAAATGGGAGGTGCTCTACACCACAATTTAATAGAGCTTGACAAAGAAAACAATGAAGCTTGGAATGAAATATTCAATCCACCTAAGGATGATACAAGTCTCGAGAAGGTACTGGCTCTTACCAAGACCCCTCACTATGAAGAGAAGGAGGCCACATCGAGCCCATAATATCTTCATAAATGACACTTAGGACATCAATCTAGTTGAACTGACAACAAAGGAAACCAAGGCCATGGATGTTGTACCTCAAATACTATAATCATTAGGGGAAACAATAGAAGTCTCAATCAAACATTTAACACTTATTGACTCTGATGATGAACCCAAGAAAGATGAAGATGTAAATGATGCCACCGAGTAAGAAACATAGAAGGATACAATGGATGTTACACAGGTAAATATACTAGGTCAAATGCCTCTATTGATACAAGCTATCAATATTATCACATAAGCAAAGGAGAAGACACCTGAACCTGATACAAACAATCCAATAGACACAGGTGATGAACAAAGGAATAAGACATATAAAAATGAAGAGAAGAAAGATGTAAGTGGAGAAGAAAAACAAAGTGAAGAAATCAGCAAGAACATTGAGGGTGAAAAGGTTGTAGATACATACAAGGTTGATGTGGAGACGTCCACTACCGACCAATAGGTCAATACCAAGAATCACACAAAATCCATCACACCTCCCACACAATCACCAAAGCAAGAGAAAGAGAATGAACTATCTATAGTTCTATATTCCCTTGCTTCCAGTAAAATTTCAAAGAAGAAGAAGAAGAGAAAAGCTCCGGTAATATTAGATGAAATTATTGATATACCAGACTGTGATTGTAGAACACTAGATCCAAATTCACTTACCAAGTATGGTGAACTTTTCAAGAGGAAGGCTATGTAGGACAAGCTCAAAAAGGAGCACAAGAACTCACAAGTCCTGAATAGCACAAAAGAAATATTATTGCAGATTGTTCCTGACACCAACATTGATCAAAATGCTCCAATACTTGATCAATTAGCAGCACTCACTGATGCCATTACATCACAGAATGTAGATGCAGACAAGATCTTTGAGGAACGTGATGAGAAGAAGTGTCAATACAAACTAACCAAGAAAATCAACCAAGAAGTGGCATAAAATAAGGTAAAACTTTCTGAATTAGTAACTACAATGGAACCTATATTATCAGAAGTAGTTAAACTAGTTCAAAAATTGATCCCAATATAGCATTTCACTACCGAGCAAAGTGAAAAGATTGCAAAGATAGATGAAGATCTTAAGGCTAGTGCACAAGGTCTCACAACTGACGAAAATGCATTTAAGTTGCATTATGAGAAGATTGACGAAGAAAAATGGTTGAGACTAGAACTTCAAAAGGCTGAAAGAAGAATTAGAGATGAGGTAACCAAGCTGTAGGCTATGTTACTCCCAAATTTCACACTGCTATTAAAACATATGACTTCGGAAAAAGCATTGATTGCCACCCCAAAGATGTCTGTTATAGAGAGTATATACATGCACGCCTGACTCATATTGGAGTACATGACTCTGGAACACCTCCAAGAGAAATGGGAGAAGATAATGGCATAAATTCAAAAATCCCATTCCCACATACTTGACAAGTTGTAAGTATTACACCTTTGTCATTAATTTTTTTTAAAAAGGGGAAATTATATGTGAAAGGGGGAAACTGCATGTGCAAAGGGGGATATTATATGTATACATGAAAAAGGAAGAAAATGTACAAAAAGGGAAAAACATGTCAAAGACCAAAGAGGGAATTACACAAAGGAGAAACATGTACATACCAAGGCATGCACATAGGGGGAGTCATTGACAAGGTATACACTTGGTGTATATACTGAACACATCAGTTAAATGCACATATCAGTTTTTGATACTAATGCCAAAGGGGGAGATTGATAATCCTAAAGGATAATATTTTGTCATTAGCATACAAGGAAATAATTTTTGGACTATCGTTAACATGATCACTGAGTGACAAAATTCAGTCAAGCACAATGGACACAAAAAATAGTCAAGTGTAGAGGACACCGAAAACAGACAAGTGCAATGGTCACAAAAAATGTTAAGTGCAAGTGAACACCAAAATCAATGAAAGCACTATCACCGACAGATAGTTTACAAAGTAAACTGAGACCATAGTTTACTGAGTAAACTAACAGACAGTTTAGAGACATCACCGAGCATAGACTAAAGAGCAACCCGAGGACCATTCTATTGAGAGATAGTTTTATTTCTGAGAAATGTGGATCTAAGTTACACATTAGATAAAACACTTGAGTTTTATAATTAGCCTTATGCTTAGCTGTAAAAAAATTTCTTGAGGGACAAGTAAAGCATATGTAATTATTTTAATCAGTCTAACTGATTGTAAACATGCAAACTAGGAGATCAAGGTCAAGTTGTAAACCTTTCATCATAGAGTTTTTACTGTAAAGTGTGAAGCCTAATTAGGTCAATACGTTGTATAAATAGATGTATAAATCAATCAGATGATGATTATTGTAGCTGCAACAAATATCTATGGACCAGATAAAAATTTTCATGTAGAAGGACACAAAAGACAAAATTCAGTTGTGAAGAACAATATTTAAGGCTACCGAGCAGAACAAAGGTATTAATCAATCACTATAGGTGATACATATACATTGTGAACTTAAAGGATATGTATTCAGCAATTCAAGATTGCATACCATCAGGTCAACAAGTATTTTAAATACTCTCTTATAATTGTAGAAAATAGAAGAAATCCTTTAAGAAGGTGGACTTAATAGACTTATTGTAAATCTCTAAACCGAGTGCACACTTAACAGTGTTGCTAAATATCTTAACCGAGTAGACCTAACTAGTCTAAAATGTTACTCCTAATAGGTTAAGATCATCATAAGTGATCACACTTGTAGCCTTAACTGGAACCTTTCATTATGCAGATAGTGAAGCTTTGTGGGTTTCATCCCCACCGCATTTTTTACCTTCTAACAGGGGTTTTCTACGTTACCAATTCTTGTTTCATGTGTACTTAAATTTCATGAATGTTTTTATGATTGTTTACATGCAATTAAGTTTATGATTTGATATTCCATGCATAAGGTAGAAAAGAAATATGGTCGGTAATGCAAGAACATATTACTAAAGGTTAATTGATAAAAAAATTTAAGGGTACTGATTCAACCCCCCCTCTCAATACACACCATTCCATTATTCCAACATAAATATATCCCGTTGGTTGAGTGGGCCTGAGATCTAAATTCCAAATCTAATGAATGTTGGTCAACATAGGAGTATGGCTCAACAATGACATGTTAAGGAGAAATTGAGTCTAAAAGGAACGTGGGAAAACAAACTGCCATTCAATTCTAAATTTAATGGGAAAATGGTCTGAAAAAGTGACCTCGAGAAGTGGTAAGGATGAAAAAAGTTGATCCTCTCCAAATGAGAAAAGAGATTTTGTTGAGATCATGTCACAATCAAGGTATTTAAAAAATCTATCAAAACAAGCATGAAAATTACACCAAGTATGCCAAACAGTATGCGGTTGACGATGGTTGATATTGGTAACAAAAAGGACTAATTTATTATGCATGTAGAACCATGCCTCTCACTCACCAGCTATCCATCAAAAAGGTAAAAATATCTCCTTATCAGAGGCCACCTCAACCATATTAAAATCCCCATACATAACCCAAGTGGCAAGTGGTAATGAATCAACTATTCATCTCCAAAGATGAGATCTCTCTACAAAAACATTGGGAGCATAAACATTAATATCCCTAAAGAATGATTATTGATTTGCATGACGACCTAAATCAATATTCACATAGGGTCTACACCATGAGAAAAAAATACATCTTTCCATCGTGGTGAAATAAGGGTGACAAACCCTCCATGTCTAGCTTCATGGTTGAAATAAAAAAACTAGACTATTTAGCCAAATAACATGACATGCCACAGATAATAGGAAGGTGACAATCTTAACTTCATGAAGGAAAAAATATCCATTCCAGGATACTTTTGATGATTATTTAACACAACATACTTGCGAGAGAGGTCTGTTAGACCCTGAACATTCTATGAGATGAAATTCATTATGTAGTATCATTCATGTCATCATCATCCCAAAGAGAGGCAAACCTATTATATAGAAAATAAAAATCTGGATGGAAGTTAGGGTAAATATCCCCTGGTATCACTTGTTGTTTTCCTAGTCCTTCATCTTCTAAGTCATCCCTTCCTAGACTGCTATGAGAAGAACACAAGGAAATAGAAGCACCAGAAATCAAGGAAGTCGACTGAGGAGTAGAAAACCATTGTGCAATGAACAAAGTCATTCTAATTCTTTGCCTTAGAAACATGGGCAGTTGTATTATTCCCCTGTGAAATAGGGTTTAAAACACTCTTTGTGGAAGATGAATTTTTTGACACCTTAGGTTGCACAGTCTTATGAGCTGGCAAAGTAGATTAGGAATCTGGCTTCAATTGAAAAGCCAAAGTGTGCTTGCCTTTACAGACTACTATATTCCAACCTTCATCTAGTTTGGGGGTGTTTGGGGTTTGAGAAAAAGCAGTTTCCTTGGGAGAAGACTTGGTCCTTGGAGTCACAAGAGGGCAATCCTTAATTTTTTTCTTTGAAGGTTGGCAGCAAAAACATGTATTTGGAAAATTTAAATATATCACACCTTGTGAGAAGTAATTCCCACCAACCTAGTTCTCAATTGAATCTTTGAGTTCCTAGGATAAATTAATTTCTATAAAAACCCTCTTCTGAGCATGGGCATGAAAAAATAAGTCTGGATCCATGCAAACAACCTTCCCAAGAGTTTGAGCTATACTTTGCAGAAATGACCAACAAGGAAAAGGGAGACCAAGAAATTCTACCCAAACTGGAACCTTAATATTTTTTTTGTTAGAGACAAAATAGATAAACCAAGGAATATTCTTTTTGCTAAAAGACCAACAAAGAGGAATAGATAAACCACAGACTATTCTTGAGAACACGCTCCACATGAGATGGGTTTCTAAAATGAAACAAAAAGAAGCCCTTTGTCAAATTTTGAATGCCATCTAGGCAAACTTCATGATGGTTCTATACCTTGGAAACCCAGTCCCGCAACATAATTTTAGGAGGAACATGACCCACCAAATAACCTATTAAGGTAATTTTTTCAAGATATTCACACGCATTGTCAAAATCTTAAACTAGTAAAACCACATATGGGGTAGAAGAATCCTTACCTTGTGGAAAAATTTCCGCACAAAATTGTGAGGGTGTTTTCTCGATGGAGCCATGCTCTCCCAAAGCCAAAACTCGAGGGCCAACAAAAAAATGTTGAGCTAAAGTTGGCAAGAGTCATTTAAACAACCCTAAAAACTCCTACAATAAATTTGGTATAAAACAATTGGAAGACACAAACAACACGAAAATCCTAAGATTATAGCCTAGCAAAGTGTTTATTCATAGAAAAGCATCTCCGTTTCAAATTTTATATAAATATCAAATAATTTGTATATTGACAAAAACGTAAATAATAAGGCATACTATAACAATAACTCATATGCATACTCAAAAGTCTTACAATAAAGTAATGCCGAGTTAAAAGAATCTATTAATAACAAAACTATTACTAAACAAAAGTTAAAGCATTCTAATCATTATATATTAATCCTTAATAGGTAGTTAATATGTCATATATAAATAAATTAGTCATTATAAATTAATCCTTAACAGGTAGTTAATCTAGCAAGTATAAATAAGTTAACTCTAGATTTAATCATGATACACTTATTGCTAACTCATACTTAATTATTAATTCCACGTGTTTGCATGTGTAAAAGTAAACCCTCTTAACTTACAATTTTTTCATTCTCCATTTTGCATCAACCAAAGGAGGAGGCATTGACGACTCGAAAATTATTGTTTCATAACATGAAATGTGTTTCACTCATTGAAACGTGCAACAATGTTGAGTTGTCACATTTTTGGTAACATAGGTTAGGAGCATAAGTATTTAGAAAATTCCACTTAGTAGAGTCATACAAATATTCCAAAGATATCATCGAGTTATTCTTGCAATAAGGTCCTTTGAACTATTTATTCTTGTCAAGTTCCATAGAGTAGTGGTATCTCCTAAAGCCCCTTTTGCATCACCAACATAATATTCAACAATGGGCCAAATATTCTGAAAAATTTGATCAAAAGTAGATTGTTGCATCTTAGTTTATTGTATTAGAAAAAAATCAGTTTTTAGATTTGTTAAACAACTCTTAATAAGATGCTTGTTAAAAGGGCTATTCAAGCCTCTAGTATTCCAAGACAAAAATTTTATATCACTCCAATGATAAGGTCACTACCACCCTAGTACCGACATTAGATTGTAGGGGCCTACTGAAACCCATATTATTTCTTCTATTTTTTAGGCATCAAGAAGCTATTTAGAGTTTTTTTGTCTACTAGAAGCAACATCATGTGCAACATCACAAGCTCTATTTTCCCTTTGAGAAGGTTTACCTTTCCTTCTATCTCCACTGACATATGATTTTTCTTCTTCTTTTCTTTCACATTGACTTGAGGTCATTCCTCTTCTAAGGAATTTTCTATAACCTTTAGAGGGGTTGTCTGAGAGGAAATAACACCAAAACCCAACAAAGATAAGGACTCCAACATATCTCGGACCACCAAAAGAACTATTAAAAACACCATCATCCAAATTGATAGACTTATTGCTAATAACCTAGTTAGGAGAATCTATCCTACTTTTTGAACTTCCTTAATTCCAGTTTTAAAATCTCCTTATTGCAAACCACCAACACGTTTTTGAAGGTGGAAGAAAGAACCTTCTTTAGCAAGCACTTCATTTTCTGGAAAGGAGACATTCTGAGTCATTTTAGGGGTAGAAACCCTTGAAATAACTCTACCTCGATCTACTTAATAGTCAAGATCTATTATCAAGAACCTCTACCTTGATAACATCATTAACATCATTAACCACTATTCCTTGTGAGTTTTCCTTTGGGTCTACCATATCACGCATCTTATTATATTTTTCCTTCTTCCACTCTGTAACTTCTTCCACTACCTTGCCTATCTCTCTATTTTGATCCAAAATCATATAACCCTCCTCCATATTGTCAACATGTTTAATACTATGCATCAAAAAAGAAAGAGAATATGGAACTTCATTATGTTTTTGTTGGCCAACCATCAATTTATCTTTCACCATGAGCTGTTTCTTGCAGGAGTCACTAACATGACCAATTTTTTTGAAAAATTTATTTACTTTTTCTCGATGATGGATCACTAAGTGTGATTTGAAATGTCGGTCTAAAAATTCATACATAGTATAATTCCTATAAATTATTTTAATTACAATATATGGATTGTGGAAAGATAATACCTTCAATTTGACAAAAAGCTATAGTATTTTCATTCTCAATGGTTTGGTTTTACAAACCAAATTTAGATTTTAGAGATATGTAGGAGGGTAAAATAATGTTAACTTCCACACTAACACAATTCCTTACAAATACAAATCTAGATATCTATTGGGTAAATTTTTCAAAAAGAAGATTTCCAAAAGAATTAGCAATGGTGAAGAAAAATTTTAATTCCAAAACTCCAAAGGGATCCCCAAAAGTAAAGTCCAAGTTGGAGAAACCAAATTGAGATCATTCAATATGTCAAACCCTGGATTCCATTTACATAAGGAGAGGAAAATCTTAAAAAAATTATCAAATGACAAAGGGCCACTGATGAATACCTTAATGAGATCTCAATGAACCAAATAGCTAAAATAAATAAACCATTATCCATATCACTTATTTTGACACTACCCTTGAGCTTCCAAACAACATCAATCCACTTCCTCACGTAATCAATATTAAGGAAAAAAAAACAAGAAACTTACCAACTAGGGATCATTGTAACTCTATAATCATTTCATCGATAAGATCATCGAGAACTACCACCTATAGCCCTTTCATAGTGTAGGAAATTTTCAACGGTCCAAAACCATGGATCTACCAATATTGGGATATGTCACACCTACCAAATTGTTCACATAGGACATGTGATCCTCCTTGGAAAAAAAGAAGTCAATAACATAAGGAGGGGAACAAGAACATTTTACGAGTCTTGACCAACAATTACTAAACAGGATGACACCTTATATTTTCTTACTCCTTTATTTTTTGCCACAAAAGAAGCCATTTTGGATGGGGGAGCTTGAAAGGATCCCCTATGTCATAGCTCCATTGACTGAAGCCCTTGAAGCCTTGAAACTTTTAGAGCACATGATTTCATTCTAAAGATTGTTAGAATTTTCTCTCATGCTTCAACATGATTTTTGCATATTCATCTTCTTGTCTTACTACTAGTGATAAAAAATCCAATGCTTTTAGGAATTTTAAGTTCGTTCAACAAGGATTTCCTACAAATTTAGCTCTATATGTATTTTTCATTAAAGGGCTTGGTTACCTTATAGCTCATTGTATATCTCAAATACTAGGTAAAGGTATTTCTGTACGCCTCTCTCTCCGGTTTCCCACAGCTTTCCAAAGGCGGGGGTTAGTAGCAAAGGTTCACAAGTGAATGCAAATCAAGTACGCAATAACTACTAAACGAATAACATAAACGTGAGAAATAAAATGTACAAGCAAGAGAAAGGAAGACAAATGAATGCAAACCCCACGATGCTTGAAGCTTCTATTGTTTCTCTCTACTCCTTCCGAAACGCTATTCTTGATGCTCAGTATTGGCGGGGCAGCG
>MU227417.1:556842-569306 GCA_018584345.1 Thuja plicata
TTAATTTAAAAGCACTTAGGACTTTTAGAATTAAATTAATTAATCATAGGGATTTTTAGCTAATAAACCTTGATAATTTAGGAATTAAATATAATGTGAGATTTATGCAAATTTAGGTTTTCTGCATCTAAGACTAAGTCAATTAAAGTCAATTAAGAAGATAATTTTCCTAGTACAATAGGACTTTGATAATGAGAAAATGCACCAAAATTGATTGGAATTGTAAGGTGCTAATTTTGGGGTGTTACAGTCGATTGTTAGTTAAAGTCTAATGAAGTAATTGAGTGATTGTTTTGCGATTGATATTGTGAAGCTTTTTTCTGAAGTTAATTTGTATTTGAAGATAATTTATGAACTGTGCATGGAATTTAGTGAGTCTCTCTACATCATGTTGTGAGTTTGAATTGAATCATATGAGATTTTTCCATATTACATCAACTTAGGGGATTCAAAGAGAGTAAAATATACATATATCAAGATAATGGTGATAGGAGCTTGTTGATTATTGAAATTTTATAAATTTAAAAAATTATAAGATCTAAAATCTAGAATCTGCATTATGACTCTTAGAGATCTACAACCATTCTCAAGCATCTTGACAGTATATACATAATATGTAACTTAAACTATAATAAGTTATATTTTCTCTGTCTTTTTTATTTCTTATACTTAAATATTATGTTTTATGTATATATCCTAATGAAAAAATACTATGGGGGGGACAAAATAATTAGCATTCAAAACACATACATGTTTTCAACAACTAAAAACTTGAGCTGCAACATGTTTTTCCTCTAGCTTTTATTCAAAGAAACAAGTGCACATTTTGCTTGTTTAACATAATACATGTGTGTTATGCTTATTTAGAAAACATGTAGTGTTTTGTACTCAGAAAAGCATGTACATGTTTTTATTTTAAAAAATATGTACGTATTTTCAATTCAATTAAAACACATGCATTTAGGCTTGTACTTAGGCTTGGATGATAAGCCTTTGGCTAAGAGCTTCTTTTCCCTCCTTTTGATATGTTTTCTTCTTCCAATCTGGTTTCTCAACTTCGACATCATCAGGTTTACACATTATCAAGTGGGTATTTATAAACTTACCACCAAAGTTTCACATCTTTTGATCTTTCTAACCATATAATTTTTTAGATTTGAACAACATAAGCATGTTTAATTTTAGTTTCTTTTATCAATCTTATCATAGTTCTCAAAGACATATGGGTGAACCCACAATAGTGGGTAATAATTTTTCAGAGGAAGCAATTCCTCCTGAAATTCGCAAAGCAGGTGGATTTAGAAAGTACTTTCGATAGAAAGTAGGGGCTTTTGATAGAAAGTACTTTCTATCAAAAGTCCCTGAATTAGGGAAATTCTAGTGAAATACTTTCGATCAAAACTAACTAGTTTCGATAGAAAGTACTTTCTATCGAATGTCCCTGTGTAAGGGCAATTTGTAGAGGTTTACAAAATTCTACATATTTCATGTCTTCGGGGCTCAATCGCAGGGCTCAAATGGAACAATAATGAGATGTCCTTTTGAATAGCACTAGTACTCTGAGCAAGATTTCTAACGAATGTAGATTTGACAATTTTCTAGTTTATTAGGCCTATGTTTTTTGACGTTAATCGAATGTAGGTTTTTTTTATCAAATATAAACCTCTGAGTTTGACTTTTAATGAAAAATAGTAGAAAAGAGATTTTATTTTTGAAAAATAACAGTGCCCTGCTCCTTCGAGTCTACTTTCTATAAAAAAAATTGAAATTCAATAAATACACGACAAGTTATAAGCTATGTAGTCAAGGTATGTCAAAATTACGGTTTAGTCAACTTCAAACATTTATAAAATATGCAATAATCATGATAATGTTGTTAAACCAATTGCATGCCCTCCGTATGGATGCTAAAAAACTAAATTCAAAAGAATCACATTGATATCTATTTTAGAAAAAATTTATGCTCTATGAAAACACTGTAACTCTTTGAAAATGATGTTTTCAGCAACATACCAGTTTTCGTGGGAGAAAGAAAAAACCATTCAAATCAATTCAAAAATTAAAAAAAAATACATTTAGAATCTAGACAGAAAATCCTAAAAGACTCTACTTTACTTCATATTTTGATTTCAAACGGTTTAACGACAATATGCATCCGAATATGAAAGTTTTTTTTCAAAATGTAGAGTTCAGTGTCCGTTCCAGCAAAAAATTGTAACCCACTATTGTGGGTTCACCCATATGTGTACCATTTTTTAATAACTTATGATCCACTTGTCCAAATTTGAAATAAATTATATATTATTGTTCCATACTTCACTCTTTACAGTCTCATTTTTTGTGCATTTTTAATTATTTTGGTGCAAGTTATGTGACCCACACGAATAGTTATTTAATTTTCAGGATGCGTCCACTTTGAAAAAAATATTAAAAAATATTTAACAAAATATTACACAAGAATACACAAGTCCTGTTACTCACTTTACTATCTTTGTACTGAAAGGTTTTTAAATTTTAAATACAACTATAACTTTTTTGACCCACAAACCAAACACTGTGTTATGTTTTGCTAGGAAAAAAGAAATACTTTTGTGTACAGGAAGGATTCAACCCTCTTAATAACATCCATTTTTGAAAATCTTTAGTAGTTTAGAAACTAGATTTAGAGTACTACAATTCTTGTTCTTTTGGCATCTTCAAATTTTGAGTGCACAAATCTCAAATGTCTCCACTAAGTTCACGTTTAACTAATTTCCCCCAAAAAGTGGCCACTTTTGACCCCCTTTTTGTTAACTATCTTGATGCACAAACCCATACCTTTCTAATTATTAAAGATGTTATCCAAACCTAAAGGCCTTTTATGATAAAAAGTATTTGGAGGGCCTAAAAAGCTATGAAAACTTGCTCCTTTGGAATGGTTTGGCTTCCAATATGGTCTTTTCATTAATCAATAAGATATTTGGTAGTCTCTTATTTTTCAAGTCAACAATTATCATCTTGTGAAGATGTCGTGGTTTTATGATTTATGTTGTTTTAAAATTTAAAACTTCTTATGAATTTTTCCTAGAGCTTCCATGGGTCTCCTTTCATGCAGTAAATCCAAGGCCAAGTTCCAACTTTGTAATCAAGATCATGAAACTATTTATATGGGTATATCAGCGATCGTGATTGATATGGCACAAAATTGGTATCAATTCTTGTAAACCTTGGTGTAAAGATTGAAAGTGGTATTTGGACATTGCTTTTTAGAATTATAAGCCTGAGCAAAGATATCGTTGGCTCTCTTCTCATTTTCCCATGGTGCCCACCTTGAATCAATGATGTCATTTGTAGTCATCAATTTCTAGACAACAACATAGATTTCACATGATTTGGTTGACAGTTCTAAAACCAAAATTGGCTCAATTTGTCTAGTGTCTTCCTTTTTAAGGCCTCCCCTTTGGCTCTACGTTATTCCATTTGAGGGTCTTTGACCCTCGATGTCGCTTTTATGGGCAATAGGATCTCTCAAATGCTTAATTTGGTTTTATCCTAGAGATCAAAATTTTTGGACTTAAATAAATATTTTTTAAACCCATTTAGATTGTAGCATTCATGGTCTATGGTTCTTATAAGGGAGTGACCTCATATCCCCCACGCATTCTCTAAAATCTGGCATGCTTTTAGGGTGCGAATTTGTTCAAATTTTGGAATTATAAAATTTTTGCTATTTTTTCCAAAAAAAAAAAAAGATTATTGATCGGTATGTTTCACTTTATGCCAAAACTATAATTTGTTCCAATGTTTTACTATAAATCCAAATGCAAGCCAAGAAAGTAACTCACTTAAAGATGCTACTTGATCATTGGTGTAATACCCCTTGCGTTGTTGCCAAAGCTCCTCTACCTTTGTCTTCCTCTTAGGGCTCCTCCCCTCCTCACAGATGTCATTGTGGATGTCGACTCTTTGGTCTTTAGGAAACTAGAGATTGCTCACACTTCTCTCCTATGTGTGAGAAGAGATCATGATTAGTGGGGTTGGTTGTGACATGCTCTTCAACGCTTCACCACTTCATTATTTGCAAGAGGAACTTCCAAATGACTACCAAGAGGACTTAGAGGAGAAAATCCCAATTGGTTTATGCTACTAGTTGGTTTGATTCCCACAAATCCCATCGAATGACTCTTGTTATCTCCTTATCATGTCAACAAAAACGACAATAATAAGAAAAATGATATCCATAAGTAGGACCTTCTTATGGACACTTCAAACCCTACCAATATCTAAAATAAATTAGATAACCATGATCCTCCTCCTCGCACTATTATCCCTCCCAACACTTTACAACATTATTTTATGATTTTATGCGCCAAATTATTACCTTATTGTCTTGTCAACATGCATCCACCTCCACATAATAATGTTGAAATTAAAAGTCTTTATTTGAAGGTCTAAAATAAAGTGAAGCGAGGGGCAGCAGCCGTGTAATCATGGGGACCATGGGCAGGCACACCCCTTGAAGCTTAGTTGTTCCCATGCCATGGAAATCTACCAAACCTAACCATGTATCTAGGCGTCCAATAGAAAGCCCGCCCTATGGATAAGCAATCAAACAACCCTACCACTTTCAATACAAATCCTCTGCAATCAATAAAACACACTACAACTCTCCTCTTCTCTCTGCAATTCACAACAAGAAACACTAGTCTAATTGTGTGTGTTACAAAATGGCTGCGTTTCAGCTGTCAAGCTTAGGGAGCTTCGCAGGGCAACCACTGAACCAACCGAGGAGTGAATTCGCGAGGCAACTCTTCAACGCAGTCGGCAGCTTTGAGTCTCGTATTAACATGCGTAGGACCATTAAGAGCGCCCCACAGAGTCTCTGGTACTAATCATCCGCCATTAAAGCTCAGTTTTTCTGCTTTAAACTTTTTTCTCTTCTTTTCTTAAAGAGTAGGTTTACGCGCTTTCAACTGAGAAAAAGTTCTGTTTGTTTCTGTGGATCTCACTTCAATATTAGGTCTGCAAATCAAATTCTGTTAATGGGTCAGATCTTAATCTTAAGTAGATTTTCTAGAGTTTGAACTTATATTTTCCTTGCTTTGATTACGCATATTCCACTGTACAATACTTCTAAATCCAGATTTTTGGTTTTTAAGTTATAAACCTGCTTCAGATCATTAGACCTTAAGAAAGTTTTTTTGGGTGATGTTATAGATTTTTTAAGGTTTTCTTATTCCCATGGTCTGGAACTCTTTTAGTGTAAACAGATTTCCACAATTTATATTAATAACATTTTTTGTTTCTAGATTTAATTGTGTTTATACTGGAATTCTTTTAGTATAAACAGATTTTGACAATCTATATAATAACATTTTTTTGTTTCTAGATTTAACTGTGTTTACACTGGAACTCTTTTAGTATAAACAGATTTCAACAATCTATATAATAACATTTTTTGTTTCTAGATTTAATTGTGTTTAGACTGGAACTCTTTTAGTATAAACAGACAATCTATATAATAACATTTTTTGTTTCTAGATTTAATTGTGTTTATACTGGAACTCTTTTAATATAAACAGATTTAGACAATCTATATAATAACATTTTTTGTTTCTAGATTTAATTGTGTTTACAATTTTTGAATTGAACATCATACTATGGGAACTATCTCCAATATAAAATAGAAACATCTTCTTTCTTTAGAAGAAATGTTAGTGGATGTCTTTTGTTTGGATTCTAGATTTTTCAAAAACACAAAAGATTGAATCAATTCTTATGATACAATTTAGATTTTTTTTAAAGCTTTCCTTGTGTTCTTGACCTCCATATCTGTTTTGGATTTTAAAATAAAAGTTTTCTATCATTTGACTAAACTTAATACAAATGTGACAGGTATGGACCAGATCGCCCCAAGTACTTGGGTCCCTTCTCAGAACAAACACCCTCATATCTAACTGGAGAGTTCCCTGGTGATTATGGTTGGGACACTGCAGGCCTATCTGCAGACCCTGAAACATTTGCCAAAAATAGAGAACTAGAAGTCATCCATTGTCGTTGGGCTATGCTAGGTGCTTTGGGTTGTGTCTTCCCAGAAATTTTATCTAAAAATGGTGTCAAATTTGGTGAAGCTGTGTGGTTCAAAGCAGGATCCCAAATATTTAGTGAAGGTGGCCTTGACTATTTAGGCAACCCCAATCTCATCCATGCACAAAGCATATTAGCTATTTGGGCATGTCAGGTAAGTTAGATTTCAAGAATTTTATTTCTTAATTGTCTATAGTTTCTTATAAATTACAAAATAAATTTATTATTTAATAATTCTTCAAAAATATATTTGAAAATCACATACACCAAATTCATCAAATAGAAAATGTTTAGATGTTTATTTTTTAAAAAAATTTTCACACACACACATGCACACACACATTAAATATAATATGTTTAGATGTTTATTTTTTAAAATAAATATTCTATAATGTATATTCTCTCTCACACACACGCAAAGTGCGCCCCCCACACACACATCAAATATAATATGTTTAGATGTTTATTTTTTTTTTAAATATTCTATAATGTATATACTACATGTTGTTCTACAATTTTATATTTCATTAATAATTCATACCATTTAAATTTATGCAGGTGGTGTTGATGGGTTTGATTGAGGGGTATAGAGTTGGTGGTGGACCACTTGGTGAGGGGTTGGATCCTCTTTATCCTGGTGGAGTATTCGATCCATTGGGTTTGGCAGATGATCCTGAGGCCTTTGCTGAGCTTAAGGTAAAGGAGATTAAGAATGGGAGATTGGCCATGTTTTCTATGTTTGGGTTTTTTGTGCAAGCTATTGTGACAGGAAAGGGGCCAATTGAGAACTTGTTCGATCATTTAGCAGATCCTGCTACCAATAATGCTTGGGCCTATGCTACCAATTTTGTCCCTGGCAAATGATTTACTTAAAGCAAACTTAAAATGGCTTTTGGGAGCACTGTATCATAATATGTATTTATATATTATGCGTGTTAATAAAGGGTTTGAATTGAATGATACAATCTCACTTATTTTTCTACAAAATAATAGAGTTTTGTACATTTTACTAGGCTAAAATAAAAATTTAGAGCTTAAATTAAAGTAGTTGTTCATTAGTCACTATTTAAAGAGAATATGTGGATGAGCTGTAAATTTTATTTTTCATATGTCATCTTACATTAATGCTTGAATCAATATTTAAATGTTAGTATATTATAAATAATTTTAAAATTGAGATTAATGTATATCTTCTACTTATGAAAAATATTGTATTCATTTTAATTAAAGACATTAAGGGTACTATATTATATGAATATGATAGTCTCGATCGTGAATTTTTTTCTCCTCAATTCTTAATATTTAGTTATCCAAAATTTATAAAGTAAACAAATTGACTATGTTGTCCCATTTTTCTAAGCTCAATCATCATATTTTTAAGTACATACATATAGTGATATAGTGAGCTTCTACCTAGCAACGCCAAAACCTTGCCTTCTTACAAGAAAGCATTAATATCCCTCCAAGTACAACAATTATAGAACATGTAGAAGCAAATAAATAAAAAGTTATAAGCTAATTTACAAGGAACACCCTTCAAGGGTTTACTATAACACGAGTAAACTACCTTAGCCCTATTAACCTTGACTGTAATGTTTTATAACTCCATTCACAAACCAAGAAAAATAAATAATATCTTAATTAATACAAGATATACACAATAGAACCTACCTACTTCATTCAAGATAAAACAAACATTTTTTCTATCAAACCAAAAAATTTAGAACTATACTAAAGAAAGATCCTCTTAAGAATATAGGAAGTCTAATATATCTTGACTATATCAAAGATGTTTGAGAATGAAATTGCATGAATAATGCAACATAAGGGTTTCCCATAATAATCATAAGATATACAAGATAGTTCACAAAATAAATAAATGGTCAAAGACAATCTCTTGGTTTAGTTAAAAAAACACACCAAAGTTCCAAGTTTCTTAGTTCTCCTTCAATATACATTCATTTTTTTTTTTTTTTTTCCTTCTTCCTCATTGACAACATCCTTTCATCCTTTTCCATGGAATAGGCCAAAATTTTTACATAGTGATGCCCAGATTGTAAAAAAATAGGATTTTACACAAACAACCATGAAAAATCTCTCAAGCCAAACTTTAATAAAGTCATAAGAAAATAAGAGGCACATTGCGCAGAGTAAAATTTGTAACATATTAATTAGTTAAACAACATTGTGACAACAATGGTGTTTGCATGAATGAAAACTATATCTATGTTGTATATGTTTTGCAAAGCAAGGTGTGTCAAATTAGAATCAAATCTCCATTGACAATATTTTTTTATCATGATAAACTTGAGTATAAACACATACAACTTTTTTTATCGATTAAACATAGTCTAAGGAGGTTGTATCCTTTCTATTAAAATACAAAAGTACATTTTTGTTTTCATGACCAATACATACTAGCATCCCAAACACCAAAACAATTAGACTATTCATGGTGGTTTTTATATCTAAGTAACATGTACACCTTTATGAATAAAATGTTGTACTACTAGAAAGTCATTACCTATTGGCAATGGACTATGACACTTTCAACAATTCAACTACTCTCATACAACCAAAATGAAGTCCAGATATTATAAGCATATCTATAACTTAGCCCCAAAATATTCAAAATTAGGCAACATAATAGTATCACGCTTAATAATTCACCCCATTATACCACCTCGATTTTTCCTTTCTCTATCAATCCTTGTGGTGTTCTTGGCCTTCCAAGGGCATTATGGCTCACGATCACTATAATATGCACCCGCTAACCCCTCATCCTCCTCTATCTTAAGCCCATCATCAACTATTATCCAATCCTCTCCTCCATCGGAATCTACCAAGTTCTCTTCTTTAATGAACTCTTGTAGCCACCACAACCCTTCCTTGGGAACTAGCTCTAGAATCCTCTTTAACGAGGATTCCCTTCTTTGCTACTACCAGGAACTTTGGAAAATCTCTCTGATGCAAATATGAGTGGAGATTTATCATCCTCTTATCCATGCTTATAGATAATGTATAAATCCCTTTTAAATGAGATTCTGGAGCCTTCTAGCATATTATTCAACACATCTTCTACCTACCCTAGAAGTCTTTTCCAGATATTTTTATACAAAGAGCCTCCACCATTCACTTCATCTCCCTCATGTTAAGTAACAGTGGCAAAAACATATATGAGATGTCAGAATTAACTTTGTGCATGTGGTCAGCTTCATGAGCTCCTTGTCAAGCACCATTTTGACCAAATGAATGATGAGTCAATGGTTAGTCTTAAACACATACCTTAACCTCTTCCCTGTTACCTCTCCTAGAAATTCAATTTTCCTTTGTTGTCTAGTAAGCTTGACAAGTGTGTCCATTCTTCCTTTTTTTCATTTATCAGTGGGTTTTTTGGTATCTGTTTGGACCTTCAAATAGACACAACTCATAAATTTGTACACTTTTCACTTGAAACTCATCACACCTCCTTGGAAACCCCTTTGGTCAACTCATTCACCACCTTGTGCATCTCCCTAATCATGTGGGTTCTTTTAAACTCATCAAATTTTGAAATAGCTAATGAATCGACATGAGCCATTTGCGAAGCTTCTATTTTGGCATCCAAATCTATTGTCAAGATAGTCTCCTTCTAGATGCATTCTCCTTATTTTTTTTCCTTTAGAACACATTCTAGACCTAACTGAGTTACCTGCAGTTTGACCTCATTATTCATTCCTACTCCCATATATTTTTCTTATTTTGCCAAGATGGATCCCTTTTGATATCTTACCAAATAATTTGATCCACATTCTCTCAAATTACCTCTTGATACACCATAAATATATTTTAGTCCATCATTCATTTGGTTCTTTTCATTTTATTTCCCTCCTAGGGTTGACAATAGGATCATCTTGCTAGACCCCATGAATAAGGGGAACCAACAACCTTAACAATTTATTTTTCTAGTCACTTTATTGACCACTTCTATTATAGAGACTTTGATATTTCTTTCTAACTCTTCCTTGTACATTTTTTTGTCCTGAAAGATCCTTCTATTATTCTCCTTTGAAATGTCCCAAATAATAATTAATGGTGTTACTAACCAAATACTATTCAAAAGTGCCTCCTTATGAAGAGTCGACCACATTACAAAGATATAATTAATGTCCTTTGGGAAAGGACTTTGTAGTGCATCCCATGTTTGCATTCTGTCATTTGCTTGTTCTTTTGATGTGCCTCCCATGTTTGCATTTTATCACTTTGATATTCTTTTGATTCAAGATAGTCTTTGTATATGGTTTATCATGTGACTGTTTGTATGTCATTCTTTTGTATTGGTATTCTTGCAATGTATTTAGTTACTAATATATTATTTTGTTCATATAATATCACTATTAATGTGGATCGTAGGTTATACATGTGGTTCAGTGATGATCATATATGCATCATGACTCTGCAATGTTGTCACATGATTATGATATATGATGATGTCTAGATATATTCACACACACACACACACACATGATATTTTGGCCTTCTCTAGTTTCTAATTATTTCATGATGCATGTTGATGTTGTGCCAATGATTGAATGTGGTGTTTGACTGTAGATCATGTATTGTTCTAAATCTGGTTTGGGGATTTGTTGTATGTTTATTATTGTTGTTAAATGATACTTCATGTTATTTAATGATAATTGTCGATATTTAATGTTAAATAATGATGATTTGATGTATTTATCTGGATGACATTTTTAGTGCTATGTATAGATGATAATTGTATGGGAAACTGGCGGTTTCATAATATTTGAACACATAAGAGTGATAATGCCGCTAAAATTCCCTTTTCAATGATTGGTGATATTTGACTATTTTTCGCATGATTCATCTTTTTATATATAAGTAGGTACACTTGACATGTGAATGTTTGAGTGATGGCAGGTACCAGATATCAACTCCACCTTCCTTCACGAGTTTGAGCATACCTATAATATCCTCGATGGTGGAAAACATGATTTAATCATTGTTGTTAAATGGTACTTCATGATATTTAATGATAATTGTCAATATTTAATGTTAAATAATGATGATTTGATGTATTTATTTGGATGACATTTTTAGTGCTATGCATAGATGATGATTTTATGGGAAAAGTGGTGATGTCATAATATTTGAAGACATAAGAATGATAATGTCACTAAAATTCCATTTTCAATGATTTATGATATTTGAATATTTTGCACATGACTCAACTATTTATATATGAGCAGGTACACTTGACATGTGAATGTTTGAGTGATGACAGGTACCAGACATCAAATTCACCTTCCTTCATGAGTTTGAACGTACCTATAATATCCCTAATGGTAGAAACACAAGTTAATCGTATGGCCAATCATGTTATCCAACCTAATTGTTGTTCCTATCCTTGGGTGACAATCACCATGTTACATATACCTACCTATCGGTTACCGCAAGGTAATATCTAGCTACCCATGCATATTGTGTTAGACCAGTAAAAAGTGTCTGTGCATTATTAGTTATCCGCAATTGTCATAGTTAACTGTTTAAATTAAAATAACATATAATTTTAATAAAATGTATTGCTTGGCAGTTTATTACTATTTACTAGCAACTATGTCATGTATGGGTATATAATTTAATTGGGGTTTTATAATTTATTCGGCTTTTGAAATTCATAAGCTTATTTTATAATTTTGAATTGAGAGGCTTTGATATATTTTATTTTATTTTTGAAAAAACGAGCCTTTTATTATGCCAAAAGTTCATTTTTATTTTCAATTGTTAATTTCTATTTTGCTTGGTGCTCAAAACCCTTTCTTCTCAATTTGGGAATTCCCTTATATTTGGAGTTGGAATTAGAAAGAATTTGTGGATATTAGCTCATTGGTTTTCTCTTATCGGCTTCTACTTACCTCTCGATTTCCAGTTTGTTTGGTGGAGTATTTTGCAACTTCTTCACATTTTGAGAATGTTCGTATTCCTTGGGAAAGGGGGCCATTCAAACCAAAATGTTCCTAGATATAGATATAATGACTAGAAATTGCACCTTGGTGTGCAGTGGGTGTGTGGAAGAGGTGTGAAAAGTCAAATAGAAAAAAATTGGTTTGCTTTTTGGTACATTTGTTTAGTACATAAGATCAATTGGTAGAGCATTTAGAAAATAATGGTGTTATGCAACAAAGATTTGGATGAGAAGTGATAGCTTCAAAAGATCTTTTCATTCAATTATAGAGATCCAAAACACAATTGAAATAAAACCTTTGAATAAGGAAAATAATCAATGATGTAATAGGAAGAACGAAAGAGGGGGGGAGAGAGACAAACAAGAATTGGGGTAGTCTTAGAGATACAGATGTGAGTGAGAGAGAGGGGGGGGAAGGGGGGGTTATTTTATA
>MU227417.1:587567-604791 GCA_018584345.1 Thuja plicata
TATTGTTTTAAAAAAAATGCTAAAATGAGTTGTTACATGTTGTTTATAGGAATTTATCAAATAATAAATTTAGAGGTGGCATACCAAATTTATCAAGACTAAATAGGCTCCAATACATGTAAGTGGATGAAACATTTAAACATATGTGTTTATTTTATTTTATTATTGTAATATCTCCAACACATTTGGTGTCCTTGGGATTTGAGCACCAATTCCTTTGATACGTTCATAGTCCCTCAATGGATGACAAGCTTACAATAATTAAACACATTGTAAGTTATTTAAATATCTAGTTTCAATTGTAGAAGAAAGGGAAATATAGATGAAAAGTATTATAATTTATTTTCTTGTTTCAGGGTTATGGATGATTGCAATATATCTAGACAAGCTTCATCGACCATTTTTAATATCGAAACACTTGAGACAGTACGAATGAAAAATAATAAATTGAATGGAACAGTGAATATTAGCCCCAATCCTTCAAGTTTGCTAAAATGGGTAGACCTTAGATATAATGACATAAATGGAGTTCATGAGGATGGCGATGTGTCTCTATGGTGAGTAACATTTGACAATGTATCAATTAGAGTAAAAAAAAATTATCAGCATCCTCAAAAAAGTTTAAGATTTAAGTGAAAGTAAATTGTAATATAATCCGTAATTTTCCTCAAAAATATTTACAACTTAATTAAGATATTGCTAAAAAAGTTCTTAAATCACTTAAATATACTAGGGAAATATCATTTCTCTCATTAACTATGAGGACTGTCATAATTGCAACAGTGTTCAGAGAACAACCGATGCTAAAGCACTACATTGGACATCCACATGTCAGAAATAGCTGACAGTTGGACGTCATATGTATAGCATACCTACCGCATACCCGTTGTAGTTATGACACTCATAATGTGTAACGACAGCAGGTTGACCATCCTAGACGGTGCATATTGTGATGTCAATACCGTCTCAATTGCGATGGTATTCAGAGAACCACTAATTCCAAAGCACTAAATGCAATGTCCAGATGTCAGAATATTCCAATAGCTGGACGTCACATGCACAACATATACATCGCATACCCATCGTAATTGCTTCAGTCATAATGTGTAATGACAGCATGTTAACCATCGTATCTGGTGCATATTGTGGTGGTAAGTACCATTGAAATAATGACAGACATACCAGTTGTCGATGATTTTGACATCAAAACTACAATACCAGTCGGTGTCGCTTGATCGGCGGGGTAGTATCGTAAGTGCGATGCATAGCCGTCAAAAAAAGAACTCAAATGTACTAGTGATTGTCTATTGTTCCAACTACAGTTTTTGGTGTTTCTCCTCTTGCAATTTTCCCACCTACCCTAAACACTATAGACCGAAATGGGGGAGGCAGGTGATGTGCTTGACTAGCTTCTCTTGTGTGGTAGATTTTATGCATTTTCCTATTGTAATGTGTCTCCCATGTTATGTGTTTCATGTTATACGTTTTGTTTAGAATTATGTAAATGATCCTTGTTGCTCCATTGGCGCAAGGTGATAAAGGAATCAAAATATCATAAATATTCTTCTATTTGTATCTTACTTCTTCTATATGTTGTTACATGTTATTTTATGCATGTGCCACTATTTGTAAATATACCTTTGTGTTGTCTGATTGGGGATGATGCAAAATAGTAGCTACCTATTCTTTTTGGTCTCCATGATACCGACCCAAAAACACTCTTCTTCATAACTCTTACGTGACATTCTTTCATTGTATTTTGTAGTTCTACTGCCTTTAGGGAATGATGAAATTTTATTTTGATATAATATCTCATGTATTATCATATGATCATAATGAACCCAGAGCTAGTAGATCCCTTATGTGCTCTCTTTTGTCATGTGTTCGTTTCCCTTATTTTTTCCTTTATTGTGGGCATCTTATAGAGAAAACATTTCTTGTGGGTGCATGTATGCCCTGTTAAATCCATTGCTCCCATTAAGGCATTTGAAATCACTTTGATGTTGGGGCATACACTCTTCTCTATGTTTCACATTTTTCACTCACATACACAATGATTCAATGCAATCTCTCTTGTGGATGAGAAAGGAGACAATGCTTTCCTTGTTTTCATCCTTGCATTAGATCCCTCAATGGAGACCAGCATTTCCTTAAGGATTGATCCCCATTTTTTTATCCCTAAGGAGATAATGCTTTCCTTAGGCGTGATTGTTTTCCTTTATCCCTAAGGAGACAATGCTTTCCTTAGGTTTTATCATTTTTCTTGATCCCTATGGAGAAAATTCTTTCCTTAGGTCTGATGATTCTCTTATTAGATCCCTTAATGGAGATAATGCTTTCCTTAAGGAATGGTAATTTTTTATGGATTAATTATCATAACACATCTTTCTAGACCTTCAATGCCATCTTTTACAATGTTTTTATTGTGTTATCCATAGTAATACAATCCTTTACTAGGATAGTGATCATGCTTTCTCTCTTTCCTTCCTCTCTTTCCTTCGAGCTATGCCTCTCTTATCTTAGTTTTGGACTTGATGAATACTTGAGTCACTTGGGGGCTTGATATTTCTTTATCTCCTTGACCTTGATAAGATCATTCTTATGTATTGATCTCCTTTTCCATGAGCATGATCTTGTCTCATACTCCTGCAAAAGTAGGGGCTAAATGTATAGTCCTAAAAAGTTAGCACCCATAGTAGAATGCTTTAGGACCTATTAGGGCCCATTTTTGTGATTTCAAGGTCCAAATGTCTACTATGCTTAATACCTATGACATGTCTCTTCTTTTCCTACACCTATTTATTGTCCCCAATATCCCATTAAATTTGAACTAGTTTTACCTGGGATCCATCGCCAAGGACAATATGTACCTAGGGTTTTTGGCCCAAATTTTTCTCAGATCCTGATATTAGGGTCTTCTTCCAAGTTTTTTAAATTTTTGTCGACCTGGATCAAATTTGAATCCTAAAATGATGGATTTACTATAAAAGGAAATCATTTCTCCTCAATTTGCATATCATAATCAAGTGCAAGCATTCTAGAAACCAAGTGATCAAAATTTCAAGCAAGCAAGAACAATTGAGAATTTGGATTCAAGATTTGAAGGAAAGCATCCAATTCAAATCTCCAGATCTCTTTTTCTTCAAGATCCATCAAATAAAAATTTATATTCTCCGATTAATGCAATTTTCTCTCCCATGATGGCCAAGTAGAAGAATTCTCAATAAATCAAGAAGACTCATTTATCCTTCTCTGTCTCCTTCTTTGCATGTGGTTATAAAGAATATATACATTCTAGATCTTGGAGTGAAAATCATAGGTCTTTGCATTTGGGAGGCATCTTTGATCCTACTTTACATTCCAAGGTCCACTCTTTGGATTCCAAGTATATTCAAGCATCTTCATGAATTGGAGCAATTTCTACATCTGTTCATGTGGGATTATGCAAAGTAAATCAGCAATTTGCCTTTTACATTATTTCCTTTGTGAAATTTCTATCATATTTAAAGTTGATTCCTAAATAGGGGTTTGACCAAGGAAAACCCCTTTTCCCAACCTTTTCCCCATTTTTATGTGTGTAGGAACAGGTTGCAGAGCCGTCATATATTTTCAAAGTAGTACGAAAACAATTGCAAGTTTCATGAAAAATTATCCGAAAGTGTTGGGTACAAATCAACTTTCGCCCTATCCCCTGGGTATAAATAAAATTTTCCCGTGTCCTTGCCATTTTTTATTGATTTTTTTGGTACAAGTCAGTTTTTTCTTCTCATTTCCATTTTTGCTAGTTTCATCTCGATGATAGTTGTTATCAATTTATTTTGATCAAATTTTTAGTGACTTTTCTAATAGATCAATTACATTACATAATCATTCCCATTTAATTTCAATTACATTATTTAGTGAAGTATAAACCATATTTCCAATTAGTGCTTGAGTCACCTCTTGAACCTATTGGAGATATTCTACCTTCCTAATGTGCAATCGATGAAATGGGGAACTAATTCACTTAGTATATTTTATGTTGCATTTCTCTCCCTATTTCCTACTATACATGTATCTATAATTCATCATAAATTTCTAGATAGAAGATCCTAATAGAGAATTCATTTTAGTAAGTACACACTCTTTGGACTGCACATCAAGATATTTGTGAATAAGAATTTTGGCTCATTTTTAGTTGGGACTTCTTTACATCATCCATATTAATTTGCCACGATGGTCTCATTCATAAACTTCCAATGTCTCAAGCCTACACCTCTAGCACTCTTCGGCCTACACATTTTATCCCATGCTAACAAAGGGATTTTATCTTTCCCTTGAATTCCATTCCAAAATAATTTCCTCATCTTTTGGTCAATTGTTTTAATGATCTTTGTAGGAATTTTCGTACACATTATTAAGTAAATAAGAATATCTGATACCACTAATTTCAACATGATAATGTTCCCAATAGAGGATAACCAATTAATTTTATACCCTTCTAATTTTACTATACAAGATTCAAGAATCTTAGACTAGAGTGCATCTTTACTTGCTCCACCAAAAAGTGGTAATCCCAAAAATTTACTAGGTAGCTTAGCCTTCTTCACATTTAGAATTATCTCAATTTATCTTTGATTTTTTTATTGATATTGAAGAAAATTATCTCAGATTTATTCCAATTCATCATTTGACCCGATATAGAGAAATACTTCTCAAAATATTCCTAAATACATCTAACCTCTCTCAGCAAAGATTCTCCCAATAGGACTGTGTCATTAGAAAATTGTCGGTGAGAGAATTATTACATTTATTTTGCGCATGAATATCCCTTTCCATCTCCCTTGAATGCATTTCTTGGCGATGAATCTACCCATAAATTCAACCATGATGATAAACAACATCGGTGATAATGGGTCTCCCTAACTTATACAATAACTATATTCAAAAAAACCTTGAGGGTTGTCATTCACAAGAATAGAGAATCATGGCATACTTATGACATTCCTAATTTAATTTACCCATTGCTAAGAAAACTCAAACCATTTCAACATCTTTAGAAGGAAATCCCTATTGACATGATCATATGCCTTCCTTATATCCAAATTAACCAACATTCTATCTATGTGATCCAGTTTAACTGAGTGGGTGGATACATGTGCTATTATAATACCTAAAACTATAGATCTTCCTGGGAAAAATCCACTTTGTTCCTCAGAGATAAAGAGGAGTAGTAGTGGCTTTAACTGATTGGAAATGACTTTGGTTATGACTTTATATACAATGTTGCAAAGGGATATTGGTCCCTACCCAATATAATATTTTGTATGCAACTCTTCTACTACCCCTAGCAGGTCAGACTTGTTTATTTCCTATGTTTTTTGGAAAAAACTACCTGGAAGCTATTTGGGACCGATACTTTATCACCACCAAGTGAGAAAATGGCATCTTTAACCTCTTCAATAGTAACTAATCTTAGTAATAAGGCATTTTGTTCTTGAAAGATTATTTTTGGAATGATAACATCCACTTCCTCCTGGTTAGCCTTCAAATAATCATCTGATGAAAGAAGAGAAGAGAAGTACTTGATTGCCTCATTATTGATGTCCTCTCATTTAGTGAGTAGAACTCCATTAAAATCCTTGATCATAATTATTTTGTTCCTAATACACATTTCCTTGATAGGCGAGTGGAAAATTTTGGTATTTCTATCGCCTTCTTTGAGCCAACACTCCCTAGACTTTTTCTTCCAATAAATTTCCTCCCGTGCTAGAATCTCAAAATGTTCATACATCAGATCCTTTTCATTTTGGAACTCGTAGTTAGTCATCTCATTCCTAATAAGGTTTTAATTTAAACTTTCTAACTCCTTCTCAATCCTCTCTTTCTCCACAAAGATATCCTTAAATTGTCTCTTGTTCCATTCCTTCAATCTTTCTTTCATAAAATGCAATTTTTTGGATGTCATCCACCTTTGGAGAAGATTTCCACTAGCAATCTATGAGTTGGACCAGTTTGGGATACCTAAACTACATCAGTTGAAACTTGAAAGTAGATCATATGGGAACTAAATCATCTTGGAAATATAGGACAATTGGGAAATTATTAGACTTAGAAAAGGGTAGGATGACAAATTAAAAGATAAAGAATCTTTGATGCCAAATCCCAGGCATAAATGAATGATCCAACCATTCTACAATATTTGGAAAGCCTTTCCTTTGGTTGGTCCATATAAAATTTCCATCCTTGGACATAATCTCTTCCATATTGTTATAAAAAATGAAAGCTTGAAAATCATATTTTACCTAGTAGAAATTCTATCTACTCTCACTTTTATTATAATGCATCCTAGCTGCATTAAAATCACCAACTAAAATTATGAATGATAAACCAAGGGATTGTATGCTACTACTAATTGGACTCAAAAGCAATTTCTTATGAGTTATTTCCACCAACCCATATATATTGAAGAAAAATATGTCAGGTTATTGACACTGCCCAATTTCACCTTAACCAATTGCCAGTGAGTCCCCCCATTAATCTTTGTCACATCAAAAAAAAAAATTAGAATCCATAGAAAAGTCACACCCCATAAGGCCCCCATTGATTCAACACATAACCCTTCCCATGTTCACCATTTCTTGAGCATTACTTTAAATTTTCTTTGACTAGCTTAGTTTCCTGCAAAAAGATGAAATATAGTCGCTCGTGATCAAAACATCTTTTGATCATGCACCTTTTTTCAAATGAATTTCAGCCTCTAATATTCCATGATATGGATTTCATGGCTCACTGAGAAGGGAAAAGACCTTCCTAGAATGTAGCTTTCTTTGATCTTTGGTGCTACTAGCCAATTCCAACTTGAGCAAATTCGATTTAAGACCTTGCGCCCTACACTTCTCACCAATATTGGCCTTCTTATTATTTTCTTGAATCTGACTTAGCATTCTCTCCTTTATAATTTCTTCTTGATTTGAACTAAAATCACCATTTGACCATGAAAAACCACCTTCCTTAGACTTTTCTACTTCCCCTGAAGCTATATCCATCACCACTTTTGGCACTTCTACCTAGGGAAGGCTACCCATAGATGGTTCCACTGGGTTATCTGGTAAGAAAGGATTAGGCTTTGTACCATTGAAAAGGGGAAATGGGATTAATACTACGACTTACAAATGGGCCAAATCACCAACCCTATACACCAGAGGCATGATATATTCCATTCTTTTTTTAGGTGCATCTCAAAAGGGGAATGTCTTGGTCAGGGAGTATAAGACATCCATGCCAATCATGTGTTCAATTGGATTATTTTTTGATTCCATGGTTTCATTTCCATTCAATTATACTTCCTCATTATCAAGTTGCATATGGATACCAATGTCTAAGGAAGTATGATCTTTATTTTCCATAAAGAAGGTACCATTTTTATCCTCTTGGGGATTATCTACTACTTCTAGATGATTATCTATTATCTTCTCTCCTATCCCATTTCATTTGGAATACCCTACTCCTCATCCTCCTCGACATGTTTCTTGATCCCGTCAGTCACTACTTTCTCTATCCTCTCACAAATCTCAATTTGATGGATCATATATTCTACACTAGGGTGTGGATGTTTATTTGATCCTCATTCTAGAGTTGAGTAACAATCTACTTTACCTAATCATATCTCATTCAATTTTAATCATGGGAAGCCATATCATCCTTCAAATATTCCTTGTTTCCAACCATATTATCCCTTGGGCTTTCATTTTCACTCTGAATAGCCATGATTTTTTGAATTATGTCCTCATTTTCTCCTTCCTTCCTCTTGAGTGAATTTAGGCATTCCCATTCTGTGTGTCCCGTGGTCTTGCAAGTCTTACACCTTTCCACAAAATCTTCTACTTAAATTCTTTGAGACCAAAACCTAGTATTTGATACTAACTTTATCACTTTCATAAATGGTTGCATTAGGTTCCACCATACACATATTCTCGCATACATGTTTTAATATTTACTCTCAACTCCCTCCCCAACCACAATAAATCTTCCCAATTTAATTCTAATCATCTTAAGGGTGTCCATGTCACAGTATTATAATGGGAGATTATATAATATAGACCAAATGGGTACCTCATCTATTGAGACCCTCAAGGGGTTGAAATTTGGTTCCCATTATTGAATGTAAACCCCATTCCACCCATCATATGTGGACCATTATCCAGAATCCATTTATTTTCTTATGTCATCTTATTGATCACCAAATAAAAATTATTTGGAAGGGTTTTTAGTTCTACTTTAAATATCCATGACTCCTCGCACCATTTCTTGATACAAGATAGTGCCAATGAATCTCCCATCCATTTCATAAATAGACCCTTCTCCCTCATCCATGAGATAGATTCATTCCATCTTATATGATCTATATTGATAGATAAATTGGGATTCTATTTAGAGACAAATCATACCTTGGTTGATCCTTACCTAGCTACATTCTTTCACTTTCCATTCGTTACCCTAGCTTCCCTTGGCTTCCAGAATGTTTTCTCCACTCTGAGCCACTGTTCATCTCCTCCTTCCAAAAAAATTTCATACCCACTTCTTGGGCATGTCCTCCCCTTATAATTATCATATGTCCCCTTTTTCCCAAAAAGTGTAACCTTGTACCATTCCTAGTCTGACACCACTAGAGAGGCTCTCCCTTCTTACCCTTCCTAGTGGATGCTAGGCTGACACAAATCTATTAGATGTGACACGTTGAATGTCCTGATTGAACATGTCTTATAGCATCCTTGTCTACCTATAAAACCCTTCCGACAACTAGAAAATTGTATGTTCATCCTCTCCCCCAGATGTTAATCTCATAAATTGTAAGAAGCTAATTTTTACATCCTTTTTTAAATAATCATATTATGATAATATCATATATAGTTATTTGAGAGAGGCACTTCTTCTAGTTCTTCATTTTCATCAAAATATAAAAAGACAAACTTGGAAGGAGGATGCACTTGTAGGTACTCCTCAACTTCCTCTTTAATCATCTTAGGCATGTTTTGAGCACACCTAATGGGACAGTCCTAAATTTTTTAGGGTTTTATAGGCTTAGCTGAAGTAACTAAAGTGATTTTAACTTGCTCAATGGATCTTTTCTTTTTGTAAGTTGATATGTTGAAGAGATTCAACTGAGGTCTCAGAGTCAAAGATCCATGCTTATCTTAAATAACTCACAACCTTTTCCATTTTTCTTTTAGTTTAATTTGGATTTTTTTTTTTTTAACATTTCCTTTCTTCCTCCAACCCTTTAACCTGCCCATGTTTGTGTTGAAGGCATACAAATAGTTTTCTCATTGATAACCTGAGTATGATAAAAGGGTAGCGTAGAGTTGTCTTATTGAAACTATTTGCATGGTAGGCTCATGGGTCCTAATTTTTGAACTATGCTCTAATATCACATTTAATGGGCCCATACTAGTTTTTTCCAACAAAAAATATAATTTTAAAGATAATATATGAATAAGTAAATTGCCCAATTTTCAATTCAAAGGTAATATGCAAAAATTATTTTTATATTGAAATAAATAATTTATTGATTATCTTTCCTCATTGATAGACAAATATATGTAAGCCAAATTATACATTATGCCATATCAAGTTGAGATTGTTAACACATTTTGAATCTGTCCTATGAGGTGTTGCTGGTACAGGAAGTTTATGTTAAGTAATGACTAGAAGGTAACATACATATTTATGTGATAGATTTACATGTGGGAAGAGGAACCTCATTGTAGAATGCAAATAAGGAAGAAAGAATGTCACTAGACTGTGGATTTCAAGTGGAGTCAAGGAGCACATTATCTAAATAGAAAAGTACAAGCATTTAATGATAAAATAGAGTGGTGCTTGATGCATCAAATTAATCACATGGAAGAGGTACGTGTGGAAACCCTTCATTGACAAGTAAATAGAAATGATTTTGCACGAGTTGTATCACACTTGGATATTAATTCCCTGCGCAATCTTTTAAATACAACCAAATACATCTAAACCAGATCAAGTTAATTCATTGGCATTTGGTAAAGAACGGTAACGGCTCTACAAACTATGGAATGTGCACTATGTGACCAATGTTTCAGTTATCATGCCGAAGTCCTACCCAAAAATTATAGAATTTCCATTCCATCGCCGGATGATGAGGATGCCCTCCCTTGCCACATTGAAGACTCAGTGTTGGATGCTATGTTCATTACACACTCTGCAATTACTAGGTCTACAATTAAAAAGATCATAGGCTTTGAGAATATAGAGCCACGGACAAGGCAATTCTTTACCCATTACAAATGGTCTCCATTTTCCTTTCAAATGCCATGGACTTGTTACAGTCAGTTGTATTATTGGAAAAGTTATCTCATAAAGTTGTCAATAACCAGTATTGGGATGAAAACAAGCTTCAAAAAGCTATGCAGACGTATGATTTATGGGCAGGGCATGCATTGGTAGGCGGTTTATTTCCAACACACTTACTTCTTTCGAATCATGTTGTAATGGTCATATATAACAATATTAAAAGGTCACTGGAAGACCAAAGCATTCGCCAACTCAAATATGCAATGAAAACAATAGGGTTGACACTGGGTTTTGTATGGGAAGAAAAAATATATATGGTTGTGGAAGCGCTAATTAAATTGCTTGAGGGGGAAAACTATGCACATGATTCAGCACCCACTGGTCAAGCTACACACTCCAACATAAACATGGGCTCCATTATACATAGTCATGTGCAAAGTGAGGAGAATTGGGGTCAATCCCATGGCGAGCTGACACATGATACATGGACACAAGATACTCAGGAGTCAGGATGGGACAACAACATTCAAACCCATAACATTGATGGTTGGAATACAGAAAATTGGGGATGGTCACTGAGAACACAGCTGGATTTAGTATCTTTTGAATCCAACGCCATGGAAGAGTAAAGTAAATATCACTGGGCATTATGAAATTTATTTTTTGAAGTTGTATGGAATTCAGGTGTCGAGGCACTTGGTGCACACAGTGTCGATGGAAATCCTGCATGGATGTCATGCAAACTAGGGCTTGAAAATGGTACGAAGCATAGGTGTTGCCGACTAGGAAGTTTTGCAAACCTGAATTTTGGTAGGAATCATGTAATGATAATTTTTGGGGATATACTCACCTTTGACCGAGGATGGTGTTTTTTCTATCACTAATATGTAACTTGATGTATTATAAGTTGTTGAGCGTGGATAGTGGTTAGTGAACACTTTTTCTATTTTAATGTCTCACGACATCAATTGTAATAGGTAGGAAATATTAGTAAGACTTTATCTTTTTTATTGAGTTATGAAGCTAGGTTTTCTTACTGGTTCTTTCCCGGCTGAGCTCTTAAATTAGTCCTTATTATATAAATATATTTAGTGGTATACCCACTTTTGCTTAAAAATAAAATAAAACATTATACATTATGGCAATGTATAAGTCTATGTATTGTGTATTGTGTATTGTGTATTGTGTATTGTGTATTGTGTATTGTGAATTGTGTATTGTGTATTTTGTATTGAGTATTGTGTATTGTGTATTGTGTATGCATGCATATGTAGGTAGGTAGGTAGGTATATGTGTAAGTACATATCTGTGTATAGAAAGTTATATAAGTATAAAAAACTACGCAATTGTATTTTGAATTAAAACTAGATGATGAATCGAGCATCATCTTGGGAATATGCAGTTAATAACTTTTATAGAGTTTTGATGAAAGAGTACTCTAAAAGGGGAAGAACTATATAGCACCCAAAAGAAGGAAGAAGTGGGGTATTACTGCTCATTGATTGAGGAAGAAATCAAGGAGAGAATAGTGGAAGATGGGGAACATGAAAAAAATTTTGGAGAGAGAAAGGAAAAGAAAGAGGACACAATAAGAGAAAAGAAGAAGAAGAAGAAGAAGAAGAAGGAAGTGAGATATTGGGTACATTCTAAAGGATTTAGATCTTGTGGCATGTAAAAAACTACTATTTAACTTTTTCTAGAAAGATATTATGGTTTTATATGAAGGATCACAATCCTTGGTAAAAATGAAAAAAGTAGTGTTATAATATTTTTGGATTAGTAATATCTGGGCCTTTTTTAAAGACCTGAAACTAGAATCTTTAGATAAATTCTATTTTTATTTTATATTATTAGAGGTAGGGTTATAGTTCTCAAACTTGTATTCTTATGCTCTATTTCTCATATGTTCTGACATAACCCTATCATAAACTACCAAGGGGATTAGATATTTGAGGTTTGAAAAATAAATAAATCTTATGTTAAACAACAAGAAAGGAATGTTGTTTTTGATGACATGTAACTGATTGAATGTTTGAATATGTTAAATTGATCACTGAAATGCGGGAAGATAATGCAAGACATTAAATTAGTTAATGGATTGTATTGTCATTGATGTCAACTTGATATAATCAAAGTGTCAAAGACTTCAGAGAATCAGAGAGAGAAATATTATGCTTTCAGTAATGCATAAAAGACAAGCACTCACTAAGTGACTTCAAACACCGATGGCTAGTGGAACCTGATGGATAGAGATAACTGAAAGTTAAGTCATAGTGATGCCCAAGCAAATAAACTAACGAGCATTACCGAAGAGCAGAATCACAAGCATTACCGATGACCAGAATTACAATGTTAACCGACAAGAAGAAATTTGCAGTGAAGCCTGAAGGACAGACAACCCCAACAAATAGAAAACATCGATAGAGAATCCCGAGGAGAGATGGAGTGTTGACCGGAGCTATCAAAGAGTTAAAATGCCAAAGTTAACTGGAGTTCAAAAATGAAAAAATATCTAGTTGGCAGAGCTAAAAATAGACTTAACTAGTTGTTATCATTTTTTCATCGACAAGATAAAGCCAGAGATAAGTAAAGGATTTAAAGTTGTTTTATGCAGTTGGTAAGAAGATTTCTACGAGATAAAATAGGAGTTATGATTTAAATTGGGATTGGCTAAGACTTTGGATCACACCAAGAACAAGAAAATCAAGAAGAAAGAAATGGTGATATCATGTCTATAAAGAGACAACTTAATTCATTATGAATAAAGGGGAGTGAATGAAAAAGAGGATGCTAGAGTGAAACTGATGAAGAACAACTTCATACAGTCCCGATCAATCAAGCTAAGGAAAGAGCTAAATATTTCTATGGACACCGAGCAATAGAGCGTAGCATCACTGAGCAGAAACAAAAGTGGAGCAAAGGTATTAAAAAGATATATTGATTAGAATGGTTTAATGAGATTACAATAGATCTAAAAATCTGCAAGTATAAGTTGTATATGTGAACATATCATTTACTATTTTAGTTTAACCATTGATTCATAAAGTCTCTTAATCGAGCAGGATTTAAAGATCCTTTCTATATTGAGATACATCTCAAGGAGTATCAAAAATTTTGATCATGAAGATATCATGAGATGCCATATACCATTTTAAAAACTACACTGGGTTTGGTCATAGAAGGTGGCATAGAGATGCCTGATATCAAGTAAAAAACTAATCTTTTCAATCCTCTAATAAGGTCACACCTAATAGTGTGTTTGTAACCTTTAACAGGGTTGGCTCTTCACCGAGCTCACTTCAGAAGAGTGAAAATTTTGGGTTACCGGTCCCAAGTGGTTTTTTCCTTAACAAGGTTTCCACATTAAAAATCCATGTGTTAATGTGTCTATGATTCATTACTTTAGTGTTTTTCATTACACATAACTAATCTAGATTGATCGGTATACACTAAGAAATTTATTATTTTTCGATAAATGAAAGACTGATATTCGGTAAACATAAAGAATAAGGTTTAAAAGATAACTCTGAGAAGTAGTTATTTGATAAGTATATTTGAAGGCATACATCTTGTAGGACTGAAGATAACTAGAGTCTTAATATTGTGGTGCTAAGTTTTTGGGTTGATTTATTAGAATTTTTTTGAGGCCACTGATTCACCCCACCCCCTATCAGTTATTTCTAAAAATTGGTATCAGAACTTGTGTGCTTGGAAAGAGAGTTTAACAGCTCAAGCAAAAGATCACAAGATGAACAAACGAGATGTGCCCAAGTTGAATAAAGACAACTTTGCATCATGGAAAAGAAGAATAAGAATCCACCTATCAGGTATTAGTAATGATGTTACTCAACACCTTGATACTGAATATGTGTTTCCTACATGACCTCATACTCTTGAGCAATTGAGAGAAAAGCATGAGCATAATTGCATGATGATAGAACTTGCATCATCACTCTCTGATTCTAAGTTTGAATATGTCAAAACCTTCACCTCTACAAAGAAAATGTGGGATAAGTTGAAGATGGTACATGGAGGAGATTCTAATGTACTAACAGCCAAGGCAGAAAGCCTAAGAGGGAGGTTTGATGACCTAAGGATGAAAGAAGGAAAAAATATCACTCAGTATAGCTACAGAATCAAAGAGGTAGTCAATGCTATCCGAGGAGTTGGAGGTGTACTTGAAGAGGAGGAAGTGGTAAGTAAAATCTAAAGAACCTTACTACCTATATATGCTATTATAGTTTCTGCTATATAAGAAATGAGAGAAGTTGCAAAAAATACAGTTACTCTAGATAGTCTGATTGGTAGACTGATTTCATTTGAGATGAATAAATTTGATAATAGTGTCTTACCATCTATAGAATTTGCATTCAAATATTCTTTGAAAATAAGTAAGTCAACTCATAGACACACTATTATAAATGATAGTGAAAGTACTAATGAGGATCAAGGACTTGATGAGATTGAAGCACTAATGGAAAGAAGACTGCAGAGAGGCAAAGGTAGATACAAAGATAAATTACCACTTGTGTGTTTTAATTATAAAGAGGTTGGACACTTTTCTACAAGATGTCCTAACAGAAGAAAAGATGACAGAACATATGAAAAGAATTTTGACCAAGGTGATAACAAATATTACCGAAGCAACTGACAAACTGAAAGAAGAGATACCTGAGACTACAAGGACAAAGAAAAGAAAGCTTGTTACCTAGCTGAGAGTAGAGCTGATGATACTAACACCAAATCTGAAGAAGACATTGAGATGGTATTTGTAGCCATGAAGGATGATTCAGATGAAGAAGAAGGTATGTAGAAACTGCACTCATATCTAAGGTTAGTAAGAATGATGTCTAGATCATAGATAGTGGTTGCACTCACCACATGACTGGTGATAAGAAAAATTTTGAAACTTTTGAATACTATAATGGTGGTTCAGTAAGAATGGGTAATGACACACCTTGTCCAGTTGAAGGTAAAGGAACGATAATGTTGAATAACCTGATCAAATGTGAAAATTCTTACTAGGTAAAAGGACTAAATTATAATATGTTAAGTGTTTTGCAGCTGAACAATATAGGTCACCGAGTAGCATTTGAGAATAAGAAGGAAAAGATATTTAATGAACCAGGAAGGTTGATCAGAACTGGTGAGCAGACAAAAGGTAAAATTTTCTATCTCGATGAAATTAACACCACTTGTTTAATGGCTAGAAATGAAGACATATGGTTGTGGCACAAAAGATTGTGTCATGTGAATTTTGACAACATGATAAAGATAAGCAATAAAAGGAATGTTAGAGGCTTACCGAGCATGTCAAAGCCCGAGCATATCATGTGCAAGAACTGTCAAAAAGGTAAGATGACAAAATCTAGTTTCAAGATTAAATCCCATACATCTAATGTAATTCTAGAATTAGTTCATACTGATCTATGTGGACCCATGAGGACAAAGAGTTACTATGGAGATAGGTATTTCATTCTCTTTGGTGATGATTATTCTAGAATGATGATAGTTATGTTCTTAAAAGATAAATCAGAAGCATTCAAGATGTTTAAATGGTATAAGGCTATGGTAGAAAAACAAAGTGATAAGAAATTGAAATGCTTAAGATCAGATAGAGGAGGGGAATTTATTTCAGATGAATTCACTAATTTTTGTAATGAGCATGGAATTAAAAGATAGGTTTTTTCACAAGAACACCACAACAAAATGGAATTGCTGAGAGGAGAAACAGATAAATTGTTGACTGTGAAAGAACATTGATGATTGAGAAAAGCGTCACTCAAACTGTCTGGAGGGAAGCTGTCAGTACTGCTATCTACACATTGAACAGAGTACAATTGAAGAATGACACAAAGAAGACACCCTATGAGCTATGGTATAGTTACACACCCAATGTAAGTTACTTCAGAATCTTTGGTAGTCAATGTTATATTTTTAAGGATGATAGAAATGGAAAGCTTGACTCCAAATGTGATGAAGGTATCTTTCTAGGGTATTCCACCAAAAGAAAGGCTTATAAGTGTCTTAACAAGATCATTGAAAGTGCAAATGTAAAGATAGATGAATTTGCAGAAAAGAATGATAAGGAAAGTAGAAGAGAACCAAAGGACTACAACAGGTTTGTTTATATTGAAGAACCTGACACTCTACCCAAGCAATAATGTATCACTCCTGAGCAACAGAACATTGCACCTGAGCATCAGGCTGCAATTACCAAAAATCAAGATAATACTCAAGATGATGTACCAAGCGATGGAGATCAGAATGAAGGTCAAGAAGATGATCAGAATGATGGAAAAAGAGCTTAACCAAAACTTGCCAAGTATATTAGAAGACATCATCCACAGAATCAAATCATAGGAGACAAGAAGGTTGGAATGAGAACAAGAAGTAAGTCACTAAACACTAGATGTTTACTTTGTGATTTTGAGCCTAAATTTGTTAATAATGCACTTGAGAATGAAGAATTGGTCAATGCTATGAATGAAGAAATAGAACAGATTGAGAAGAATAGTACATGGACACTAGTACTGAGACTTGATGACAAGAATGTCATCGGTACCTAATGGATATTCAGAAACAAGTTGAATGAGAATGGAGAAGTCACAAGAAATAAATCAAGGTTAGTATGCAAGCGGTATGTGTATGCACCCTAAAATGGTCACCTAGACTTTGGACCCCATTTCTTAATTTATCAAATCCCTGAATCAATACTTTCAAATATCAACAATATCAATTATATCAATTTCCTTGATCATATCATAGTCAATTCAATATTTCATAAGGTTTGAGCCTTATTTAATTTAAAAGAGAAAAATAAATAAAAATAAAAATATTATTTAATTAAGAGAACATTCTCTCTTTTAATTAATTAAAAATCTCTTTTAATTAAATAATAAAATCACTTTATCCTAAG
>MU227417.1:613551-623751 GCA_018584345.1 Thuja plicata
TAAAAGGAGAGCTCTCTCCTTCATTTTCATATCTTAGGTTTTCATAGTATTATTATGCTGCAGGTTTTCTAGGTCATTTGGAGCTTTTTGAAGACATTCTACATCCAAGCTTTGAAGACTTGTTATTTCATTTTCATTGTAGTTGCATATTTCCTTTCTTAGTTGCATTATCATGGCATATTATTTTAGATTTCCTTTTATGCAATAGAATAATCTCACATAGTCTAAATAAGAAGGCTTGGTAACACTTGTTCTTTCCTTTCATAGATTAGTTGCATTGTACTTTCATTTTCATAGATTAGTTTGCATTACCATGTAGATTTGCATTGCATTGCATACATTTGGATTCATTGGAGATATTGGCATTCTTGCCCTTATTTTCATTGTGAATCTCTTGTTGTATGGTTTATTGGCAAGGTCATGAGTTTATAGCTCTAGCTGAGAGCAATTTTTACAAATCTTGCAACTCCATGCATAGAGAGCTATGGATCGATTTGTGAGGGCTCATTCTTGAGTTTCCTTGCATGTAAGGATTCATAGAAGTACACTATTTTTTGTGTACAGTATGCACTAGAAGAAGAAGGTATTGATTATGGAGAAACCTTTGCACCCATTGCTAGAATAGAAGGAATTAGAATCTTACTTGCTTGTGCTGCATTCAAAGGATTCAAGGTATACTAGATGGATGTCAAATCTGCATTCCTAAATGGAATACTAAAAGAAGAGGTATACATTGAACAACCATAAGGGTTTGTTGATCCAGACAAGAGGAACATGGTATGTAGACTACATAAATCCTTGTATGGATTGAAACAAGCACCTAGAGCCTGGTATGAAAGACTTCACTCCTATCTCATTAGCATTGAATTTGTAAGAACAAGTGAAAATAGTAGTCTGTACTTAAAAGAAGATATCGATGGTAATATTTTGATTGCTGAAATATTTGTTGATGATATAATTTTTGGGGGAAATGAAAAGTTATGCAAATCCTTTGCTAATGAAATTAGAAAAGAATTTGAAATTTCTATGTTTGTAGAGATCAAATTCTTCCTTGGTCTATAGATTCTTCAACAAGATGCAGACATATATATCACTCAGTCCAAATACATCAAGGCAGTGCTGAAGATATTCAAGATGGAAGATTCCAAGCCAGTTGAAACACCTATGGCTACTAGATGTAAGCTGACAAAAGAAGACAAATCAAATGAGGTAAATCAGACCTTTTATAGATCAAAATCAGACCTTTTATAGATCAATGATTGGAAAAATAATATATGTTGTTCACACTAGACCAGATATAGCACATGCAGTTGGAATAGTTGCAAGATTATTTGCTAATCCTAAAGAATCACATATGACTGATGTCAAGAGAATTCTGAGATATTTGAAGAACACCAAGGACTATGTCTTATGGTATAAAAGAGAAGGAAAATTTGAGCTACAAGTCTATACAGATGTTGATTGGGCTAGAAACATTGATGATTGAAAGAGCACAACTGGAGGAGCATTCTTCATGGGTGACAGACTTGTCACATGGATCAGCAAGAAGTAATGATGCATCTCTCACTCTACTGTACAAGTAGAGTATGTGGCTGCTGCTGCAAATTTCTCTAATATTGCATGGATCAAACACTTGTTGGAAGGTATGAATATGAAGATCCTTGAACCAGTGATTATTTATTGTGATAATACCAATGCAATTAACATTTCTAAGAATCCAGTCATGCATGCTAATACTAAGCATATTGCTATCAAGTATCACTATCTGGGAAAACAAGTGAAAGAAAAAGAGGTGATAATGGAATATGTTAAATCAAAGGAACAACTAGCTGATATATTCACCAAGCCATTACTGAAAGATACATTTGAGTACCTAAGATAGAGACTAGGGGTACAACCCTTGTCTATCAGTAAATAAGCTGACTAGGAGGTTGCATCAACCTACACACAATCAGAAGATCATTCATGTTGATGCAAGAACTGAGATGAACAACAAAAAATACATCTATACATAGAAAGGTACAAATCTACACTAAACACCGAAGACAATGTATTGTTGATGGATATGGAAATTGAAGGAGTATATTATAAAAAAGGGAATGAAAGATGATATAGAAGAAAAAATTTTGGCATTTTTGTCAAAGGGAGAGAGATTCTCATTATCATAAGGGAGAGAGATTCTCATTATCATAAGGGAGATATATTTTCTTTATTATAAGGGAAAGATGATCTCATTATCAGGAAAAGATTATATCATTATCCATGAAGAGAAATTCCTAAGAATAAAAAGGAAAATTTAATCTTTATCCATAGGGAGAGATTACATATGAAATATCCATCTAAGGGAGAGAAGTAACAAAGGGAGAGAATACATCTAAGGGAGACATTGTTCTCAAAGGAAAAAAGATATTATCAAGAAGAGGAGCAGTCAACGCAGAGCACATATCATAACAGAGACAGAAGCCGCTACATCTATCTAGTAAATGGATTGAAGATTGAAGAACTCACTCTGCAAGAAATAAATCTAAGTTATATGAGCTCACCGAGAGCCAGACATTTGTAATAGTTACAATAGAAGAGATTGATGAAACTGATATATTTCATATTATATTAATAATAATATAGTATGATAATGTAGTGTGTTGCCATCAATGCCAAAGGGAGAGATTGATGACATGTAACTGATTGAATGTTTGAAGATGTTAAGTTGATCACAGAAATGTAGGAAGATAATGCAAGACATTAAATCAGTTAATGGATTGTATTTTCATTGATGTCAACTTGATATAATCTAATTGGTTATAATCAAAGTGTAAAAGACTTTAGAGAATCAAAGAGAGAAATATTATGCTTTCAGTAATGCATAAAATACAAGCACTCACTAAGTGGCTTCAAACACCGACGGTTAGTGGAACCCAATAGACAGAGATAACCGAAAGTTAAGTCACAATGATGCCCATGAAAATAAACCAATGAGCATTACCGAAGAGCAGAATCACAAGCATCACCAATGGCCAGAATTACTGTGTTAACCGATGAGTAGAACTTTGTAGTGAAGCCCAAAGGACAGACAACACCAACGGAGAAGCCCGAGGAGAACTGGAGTGTTGACCAAAGATATCAAAGATTTAAAACACCAAAGTTAACTAGAGTTCAGAAATGACAAAATATCTAGCTGGCAGAGCTAAAAATAGACTTAACTAGTTGTTATCATTATTTTCATTGAAAAGATAAAGCCAGAGATAAGTAAAGGATTTAAAGTTGTTTTATCCAGTTGGCAAGAATATTTCTACGAGATTAAACAGGAGTTATGCTTTAAATCAGGATTGACTAAGATTGCTAATCATGCCAAGAAAAAGAAATTCAAGAAGAAAGAAACAGTGATATCATTTTTATAAAGAGACAAATTAATTCATTATGAATTAAGGGGAGTGAATGAAAAAGAGGATGTTGGAGTAAAACTGATGAAGAACAAATTCATACAATCCTGATCAATCAAGTTGAGGAAAGAGCTAAATATTTTTGTGGACACTGAGCAATAGAGCACAACATCACCAAGCATAAACAAAAGTGGAGAAAAGGTATTGAAAAGATATATTGATCATAATGGTTTAATGAGCTTACAATAGATCTGAAAATATGCAAGTATAAGTTGTAAATGTGAACAGATCATTTACTATTTTACTTTAACCAATTATTCAGAAAGTCTCTTAACCGATCAAGATTTTAAGATCCTTTCTATATTGAGATACATCCCAAGGAGTATCAAATATTTTGATCATGAAGATAGCATGAGATGCCAGATACCATTTGAAAAACTACATTAGGTTTGGTCATAGAAGGTAGCATAGAGATGCTCGATATCAAGTGACAAACTAAGCTTTTAAATCCTGTAACAAGGTCACACCTAACAGTGTGTTTGTAACATTTTACAAGGTTATCTCTTCACCGCGCTCACTTCAGAAGAGTGAAAATTTTGGGTTTCTGGTCCCAAGTGGTTTTTCCCTTAACAGGGTTTGCACATTAAATATCCATGTGTCAATGTGTCTATGCGTCATTACTTTAGTGTTTTGTAGTACACATAAGTAATCTGGATTGATCAGTATACACTAAGAAATTTATTGTTTTTTGGTAAATGAAAGATGGCTATTCCGTAAACATAAAGAATAAGGTTTAAAAGATAACTTCGAGCATTAGTTATTTCATAAGTATATTTGAAGGCATACATCTTGTAGGACTGAAGATAACTAGAGGCTTAATATTGTGGTACTAAGTTTTTGGGTTGATTTATTGGAATATTTTTTAGGCCACTGATTTACCCCCTCGCCCCCCCCCCCCCCNCCCCGCCCCCCCCCCCCCTTCTCAGTTATTTCTAACAGTTTATTTTGTTTACTATTATGTAAAACCTAGCAGGGCTATAAGTTTTTGGGTTGGTTTCATATCTTCGTTACAAAAAGTTATTTATTTTTAGAAATAAAATTTTATGGGATATATATATATATATATATATATAAAATATGTCCAAGACTCATGACAAATTTTTTAATGAAGGCATGTCATTTATATCAGTATTAACTGTCATTTGAATACCTCGGAGTTCATATTTTTCTTCTTGGTTTCATGTCTACTTAGCATAGAAGGGTCTCTCAATCCTTATCTTGTATAATGAATGATTTTATTATTTTATTCTCAAGGATATTTTTCATCATTAAAGAAACTAAAGAATATCTACATGTCTATTAGATTCTCAACCTTGTAAAAGTTGAGTTTAGCTATGAGTCTATCAACATTTATTTTGTGTAGAATTTGACACTTTCATTATAAATCTATTGGTCATGTCCTTGCTACAAATAGTATTATAAATTGTATCTTTATCTAGATTTTTTTCTATGTGCATACAAAGGTTTAACTTGAGGATGTAATGGCTCATTTCCTCTACATAAATAGGACAATATCCAAGAGATTCAATGTTCTCTCACAATTTTGTAAACATGATTTAACTGGGAAGCATTCTCTTAAACTACCCTTGAGTTGATAATAATTTTTTTTATGGGTTTCTATGGCTATAATTAGTAATATAATTTGGTATAAAAGACAAGCTCTCAACAGTGTAAATGGTCAAGAGCATTGTTTAGTAAAATAATGTTAGTGTGTGTATTTTTTTTTAAAAAAAATTATTTCTATATTAATAATTTAGGAATAACACTATTATTGAGATCTCAAACACACATAGAAGTACATACATATTTTGTGTGGGTGTGTGTGTGTGTGTGTGTGTGTGTGTGTGTGTGTGTGTGTATGAAAATACATTTACTCTTGCACACACATATACATGTATATGTTCCTACAAAATACATATACACAAATATCAAACTAAAATAATTTACATATTTATACTCATGAATATTTAATCACTTGTCCTTGCTAGAAGAATTTGTTAATTAAGAAGAGGATACTTTGATTGTCAACATAAATTACCTATAGGAGGCATAATAGTTTCACATAAAAATTCATCTGAAAGAAATAAATGCTCATATGCAAACACTTTAGCATACAAATTTAAAAATATGGTTTCACATAAAAACTAATTTCACAAAGATTTAAACATGAAGCTATATTGCATAACTATCAGTGCATTCTTGGATCTTTGATGGTCATGTATTTTCTCCCATATCTATTTCCCTCTCTCTAGTGATACTCTCCTTCTCATCCTTGAAGGAAACATTATCTTGTATCTACCTCATTAATCCGAATAGATATTTAGCTCAATATCATTGTAAATGTAATCATATCAACATAATCACCTTAAAATATGAAGAATAAAACCATATTTGCATTTGACATGATAATTAAAGGATAATTTCATCTTTTCAAATAATACTAGTACCTTACACATGTTGGAAATGAGATAAGTAACTGAGAGGGGAGGGGTGAATTAGTTACTCCAAAACAAATCCTTGTCCCTTAGATGTCTAAATACTTTAATACTGTTACTTGGGTTCATTAAATTATTCTTCTATAGCTTGGGTGTTCCTTCTGTAACTCGGGTGTCAAAGCAATCTTTAATGAAATTATACTTAGAGATTAAGTGTAGAAACATAAAGCATTAAACAAGTAACAAGTACACATATGACACCAAGATTTAATGTGGAAATCCAATATGGGAAAAACCACCAATGTAACTAGTTACTATTTTTCACTCTTCTGAAGTGAGCCCTGTTAGGAGCCAACCCTGTTAAAGGTTACAATAGCACAATGTTAGGTGTGACCTATTTAAAGGATTTAATCACCCTGTGAGGAGTGGCCTTGTTAGAGGTTTTCAACACTTCAATCTAGAAATGCTACCTTGTGAGAGGATTTACAAAAGACTGTTAAGTCTACTCTATTAAGAGATTTTGATCACTGCTACAATTGTTAGAAAGTAACAATGGATTGACCTGTATGTGTAAGAAATTGTCTTTGTTGATTCATATCTATGCTTGATTGTAACTGGATCCTTTCTAATCAGATATTCTATTATAGCTCCGAGTGTTCTGTATTCAATCAGAATCCCATCTGATTTCACCTTCACAAAATTCCACACTTTTGCCTTTTCACTTTCACTTCTACTTACACACTTAGACTTCAGCACATTCAATCCAAACTTGACCTTTCATAAATAGATGGTAAGCCCTGTCAAGTCAGCTTGAATAAACTCTAAATGATAAATCATAATTCAGTTGGCCTCATATAACCATTTAATTACATAATATGAATCATTGTTAGTCGATTGCAACTGAATACCCGACCAAGACTAAAATGCCCGAGTGAACTTGGTCAACGCTCAACTTCTTTAATGCCCAAACTCAACTCATTCTTTTTACCAATTGTGCTCAGTCTGAATGTAGACATTAGTGTAAAACCACTACATAAGTGTATATACATATGTAACATCAATGACAATACACAATTGAATAATTTTCTTCAACAATCTCCCTCTTTGGCATTGATGGAAACACACAATGTCATAATAAAAAGAATTGTGGAGCAACAGAAAATTTCTTTAATGTCTTTAGCTTCATTCTGGTTCTCCCTCTAACAATGTCCTTAGCTTCATTCCCATTCTCCCTCTAAAAATGTCCTTAGATTCATTCTTATTCTTATGTATTATAGAAAACTATCCCTCTTTGACAACAAATTCCAAAGACTCCAATTCCACAAATACTATTTCTCTTTGAATTTGTAATGTACCTAAATGTACTAATTCATCTGCAATGGGCTCTGATAAATCTGCATCAACTAGAAGATTTTCAGTGTCGCTCAGGTTGTTGCATCACTAAACTATATTTTAGTGACCTTAAGGTAGGGGAAGTACCCCTAGATTTCCTCTAAGATACAAGAATGCATCCTTAGGTAAGGGTTTGGTGAATATGTCTGCAACTTGTTCTTTGGTGTTTACATATTCCAACCTTACTTCTCTATTATGTACTAATTCCCTCAAGAAATGATATTTTATTGCTATGTGCTTGGTTTTGGTGCACATCACAGGATTCTCTGAGATTTTAATGGCACTAGTGTTGTCACAGTAGATATTAATTAGTTCTTTTATCTCTTCCTTCATTCCTGACAACAACTGCTTGATCCATATGATGTTAGAATAATTCACTGCTGCAACAACATATTCTGCCTCTGCTGTAGACTAAGAGATACAATTTTGTTTCTTGGTAGTCCAAGACACTAACCTTTTTCCAAGAAAGAAAGATCCACCACTGGTGTTCTTCCTATCATCGACACTTCCAGCCCAATCAGCATTAGTGAATTCTTTTAAATCAAAGTTTCCACCTTTCTTATACCATAAACCATAGTCTTCAGTACCTTTCAGATATCTCATAATTCTTTTGATTTCCATTAGGTGATTATCTATGGGATTAGCTAAAAATACTGCAACAATACCAACTGCCAATGCAATATCAAGTCTGGTGTGCACAACATATTGCAATTTTCCAATCATGGATCAGTAATTGGTTGTATCTACCTCTTTTGAATCATCATCCTTAGATAGTTTATGTCCAGTACACATGGGTGTTCCAACAGGTTTGGAATCTTCCATACCAAATTTATGGAGTATCTCCTTGATATATTTTGATTGAGTAATGTAGATACCATCCTTCATTTGATGTACTTGTAAACCAACAAAAAGTTTGATCTCACCAAACATAGACATTTCAAATTCTTTGCTCATAGCTACAGAGAATGCTTTGCATAGGTCATCATAACCAGTGAATAATATATCATCACAAATATCTCTGCTAACAGTATTTTGTTCTTTGGTCCTTCTTTGATGTACAGACTACTGTTATCATTGGTTCTTTGAAATCCAATGCTTATTAGATAACTATGTAGTCTTTCATACCAGGCTCTGGGCACTTGCTTTAGTCCATACAATGCTTTGTGTAGCTTGAAAACCATATTTCTTCTGCTGGGATCAATAAATCCTTCTGGTTGTTCAATGTAGACTTCCTCTTCTAGGATTCCATTCAAAAATGTAGACTTCACATCCATCTGATATACTTTGTATCCTTTATGTGCAACATATGCCAGAAGAGTTGACTCCTTCAAGTCTTGCAACAAGAGCAAAATTTTCTCCATAGTCAATACCCTCTTCTTGAGCATATCCTTTACAAACTAGTCTGACTTTGTTTCTATAGACTTTCCCATTTTCATCCATCTTGTTTCTGAAAACCCACTTGGTTCCAATCGCATTCTTGTCCTTTGGCCTAAGTACAAGACTAGTCCAAGGTTTGTTCTTCTCAATCTGCTCAATCTCTTCATTCATTGCCTCTATCCAACTTTCATTATTCAATGCATCTTTAACAGTTCTAGGTCCAAATTCACTTAGTAAGCATGTACCTTTTAGTTTCTTTCTTGTCATTACACCTTCTGTCTGATCTCCAATTATTTTCTCAAGTGCATGATGCCTTTTCACGTATTTGGAAAGTACTGGATCTTTCAATCTAGATTCTGGACTTGATCCACTAGGTCTGTCATTCTCAAACATTCTTTCTTGTTCCTCTGTCTGATACTCGGTTCCTTCTGACTATGACTCAAGTCCTTCTACTGGCACTTCATGTTGCACATTTTGCAACTCATGTAGTATAGTTTGTGTCAGTATATCTTGTCCCATAACCATTGCTTGAGTCATAGGTATAGAAGTAGGTTCATGATATACAAAGTTTTTGTATTCTTCAAGCTCTTTACTGCTCTTCTCTTCATATTTTTCTGCAAACTCATCAATCTTGACATGTACACTCTCTATGACTTTATGAGTAGTAAGATTCAGAAATTTGTATGCTTTATTGTTACATGAGTAACCTAGGAATATTCCTTCATCACTTTTTGCATCTAGTTTCCCATTTCTTGCTTCCTTCAAGATGTAGCATCTACTTCCAAATACTTTGAAATAATGAACATTAGGTTTATAGCCATACCATAATTCAAAAGGTGTCTGATCACTAACTTTCTTCAGTTGAACTTTTTTCAAGGTGAACACTATAGTGTTGATGGCCTCCTTCCAATATTTGGCAGCAACACTCTTTTCAATCATTAAGGTTCTGGCACAATCCATAACGGATATGTTTCTCCTTTTTGCTATTCCATTTTGTTGTGGTGTACCAGGGGTAGATACCTATCTTTTGATTCCTCTTTCATTGCATAATTAATTAAACTCATTAGAAATTAATTCTCCTCCTCTGTTAGATCTTAGGCATTTTAGTTTCTTTCCTGTTTCTTTTTCAACTCTTGCAAGATACCACTTGAATTTATGAAAAGCTTCTGATTTCTCTCTGAGAAACATGACAGTCATCATTCTAGAATAATCATCAACAAACAGAATAAAATATTTTTCTCCAGTATCGCTTGTTGTTCCAATTGGTCCACATAGATCAGTATGTACCAATTCCAAGTCTTCATCAGTATTGTAATTCTTGTTCTTGAAGCTAGTCTTGCTTGTCTTTCCAATTTGGCATTGTTTGCATATTACTAACTCAGGTTTCTTCAAGATAGGAATACCTCTGACTCTTTTGTTCTTTCTAATATTTACCAGATTGTCAAAATTCACATGACACAACCTTTTATGCCATAACCAGCTTTCTTCTACTTGTGCAATAAAGCATGAACCTTCAGTGAGATCAAGATAGAATAAATTACCTTTTGTTTGCCTGC
>MU227417.1:630876-662980 GCA_018584345.1 Thuja plicata
TCTTTAGATTTTTATTTTATTTGGTTTGATTCCAGGTTTTGCTATATATAATTTCTCATGCTTGTAGGTCACCTATAAATTTAAACTTAAGTATTTTATTATAATGATAATTTTTTTTTTTATTATATATCTTTGAACAAATAAAATACTTAAAAGTGTTTTGTAAAATGAAAAAAAATAAAATTTGAAACTCTACTAATAAATAAAAATGATTCATATTATAAAAAAAATTATATCTAGTAGCAAAATTATATGAAAAAATATTTGATTTCATATTTTACTTATATTTAAATAAAAATCTTTTCTTTAACTATGTATCTTTCAACGTAATTATTAAAAAATACCCAATAAATTTCTTAAAAAAAAACAAAATTTGGGAGGTCAACGGGATTAAGAGGCAGGTAGGTAGGTACTCCAACCCACACGCCAAATCAGCGTTTGACATTTTAAAAAATGAAATTAGCAATTGCACTATAGAAGTTATTTAAATAATATTTTATTAGATTGTATAAATTATTCTAAAGTTATACTTATTTTTGTTGGTATATGAGTAATGATAAAAAAATTTGAAGTTCAATATGTTTTATGTATGTTTGTTTAAAAAATGATCTTAAATATATCTATGGTTACAATTTTGAAACAAGAATTAAATTTAGAGTGTCACGTATTTTTTTTAAAGGTAAAAATGTATACTCATTTTATTAATCTAAGGAAGTATAGTCATCAACCATACCCTAAAGTAAAAGCATGACCTCACTGAACAACTCAGAGAAGACAAGAGTGTCACATATCATATATATGTTAAATATAATTATAATAAATATTACAAATTTGAAATATTCAAGTAAGACATTAAACTTTTAGATATATAAGATAAATTGTCATAAAGAATGGAAGATATAGTATTGATAGCAATGTAACTCGTGTTTTATTCAATGGGATTATACCATCCATGGTCCATTGCATAACGCATTAAAAAAAATTTATTGAGATGTGTATTGAAGTATTAATGAAAGAACTTTATGGAGGTTTCACACACTTTGGGTATTACAAAAGACAATAAAAGAAAATACTAATGTGCAATTTGAACTTGGGTATGTTGGCATCTGATGAAGATGATCATATCCTAGATCATGTAGTGAATGTTGTAGTGTTGTCATTGTTGGTTACAAGTTTATTCCATAGGTCAAATCAAGTATACCAATGATGAAGGTGATTGTACAAGGATTTTTCTAAGTATCCAGTGTACCCGTGACAATATAGTTTGTGATGGTGATTTTGGTCTCCGGTGATAATCTCGAGGATTCAGATGATGCGATCTTACAAGTAGTATCTACAGAGTCATATTTATCTACATCTATGATTGCGTAAGTTGATTCAACGCACAGATGGAGATTTGGAGGAAACACCAGTGATATCGGCAAGAACAGTCAACCGGTCAAGTCAATGTGATGAATTCGAGATAGCGATCAATTACGTGTCAAAGTTTGTTTTATTTATGAATTGTACTGTTGAGGGCCGACCTTGAGGAATTCAATTTCCTATGTTGGTGTGATCGCTTATGGAGTTTGTTTAGGATTTGGAGGCCAAATGAGGTAACATGTTTTAGGGTTGTTCCACTGACCTAAAAGTGTATATAAGAGATGAAATTAAAGGAAAAGTGTTGATGTTGATATAGGTTGTTGATGCGATGATTGCAATGGTTGTAGTGGATGTTTGTATGAGCATAATAGTGTTTTGAGTAGTGTTGAAGCGGATTTACCAAGCAAAGTGTGCTACTTTGAAATCAATTTATTTGAGTTCATTCTCAAGGCAAGTCCTAACCGGCTTGTGATCAAAATCCTCTAACAAGGTTACTCCTAACAGGGTATGCAGGATCCTAACAGGTCTGAAGACTAAATCCTCTAACAGGGTGACTCTCAAAAGGAGTTCTAAATCCCTTAACAGGGTAGTTCCTAACAAGAATTTTGTAATAGCTTCTAACCGGGCCATAGATACTCCTAACCGGGTATTCCCTTAACACGGTGGTTGTAATGCTCCTAACATGGCAAGACTTATTGGTGCACTAGTGAGATTTGTGGGTGGTAATTCCCGCCGTGGTTTTTCCCTCTAACATGGGTTTTCACGATAAAAAATATTAGTGTCATTGTGTTGCTTTCATCGATGTATGCTTCTATATTGTATTTAGCTTTGCATGTTGGTTACTTTGGAAGTTGATGAAAAGTTTTTGTAGATTGGTGGTTACACTGATTTCCCCCCCCCCCCCCCCTCTCAGTGCCTTATAATACTAAAAATTGGTATCAGAGTCAAGTTCCCTTGAAGAAGCCTAACAATTTGGGAAGGATCCTTAAGGTAGATATGGAGAGTTTAAGATATTAAAGGCAACTTGAAAAAAAAATCGAAGATTCAGAAGAGTTCATTGACTAGCTAAAGGAGCTACTCAAGCAATCAAGAGCTAAAAGGTATGAGCTTGTTCAACAATTATCTAAGAGACAAGATCTCATTGATCAGCTATCTGAAGAAAGTGGGTCTGAGGAATATGAGGCTGCCCTAGAAGCTTTGACCTAGCAGAATAAGCAATTGCATGGAGACGAGAAGAATCTAAAGAGGGTTAGAATCCTTGTCAATAAGATGGGTGAATAAATGGAAGTAAGGAAGATTGTAGAAGAAGCAAGGACAATTGCAGAAGAAGCCCTAAAAGCTAAGGTGGATGAGTTTTTCAAATCTGAACAAGAAGTTGGTACATTGTATGAACACCTATATGAGGCAAATGAAGAATATCAAGAAGCCCTAATGCAGAATGAAAATCTGAGGAAAGAAAATGAGAAACTGAAAGGTGACTGAAGGTTGCAAGTGATTAATCAAGAAGTTTAATGAAACTTCTGCGAAACTTGATGAACAACTCAAGAATCAAAGAATGGATGGAGAGAAGCATGGTCTTGGCTACACAAGTTATGAAGTTGGAGAATCCTGTGGAACCAAGAAGGACATGAAAGATAAGAAAGCCTCACCAAAAGTAACCCAAAGCAAATCTAGTAAGAGATCTTATAAACTAGTTTGTTTCAATTGTTATAAGGTTGGACATACCGCTAATGTATGCAAGAAAAATGTTAGATCTAGTATTCCAAGTGTTAGATCTAATGCTAGACCAAGTATTTTTCATGGTTATTTTTATAATTGCAACAAGTATGGACATAGAGCTAATGAGTGCAAGAAAAGAATGAGCAATCAATGGTTACAAGTGAACCGATCAAGTCCCTATCAGAATGAGAACTAGTGGAATGTTACATGCTCACATTGTCATAACTATGGACACACATCGATCAACTACAAATTGAGGACACATAGAGGCAATGCAAGACCTTGGAGATCAACAAGTATGGCATGTTTTTATTATCACAAGATAGGACACATTGCAAGGTTTTTTAGAGCAAGGAACAACAAGGTGAATCAACCAGTTAATTAGTCATACAAGCAAAAGGGAAAGCATATCTTCAATGTTGAAGAGACCAGGAATCAAATGAAGAATATTTGGACAGAGAAGAGTGAACATAAATCATCAGAAGCTACCACATCTTCACCAGGTGTGGATAATTCTTCATCTAACTAAGTCATCATTGACTTAGGGGGAGAAAACATTGTTGAATCTATTGAAGACCCCCTAGATGCATGTGCAATAGGTTCTATTCGCATATTTAGATGCATATGGTTGTTTTGATTTATGGTATGAAGTTTTGTTTGATCACATGGAGAATTGGTTAACCGCTAACATGATTATAGAAGGTATATGATGTTTTGTTAGCAACCGGTGATGCAATTAATGTTATAGAGAGAAGGTATATAAAAGGTGATTTTTAGGTCTTATTATGTGCCTCCGCGTTCAAAGAGAAGACACAGAGCACAAGAAGTTTAGATTGAGTATATTAACATCAATTTCAATGACCTCGGTAGGATTTGAAGAAGGATTGTGTGAAGGAAACAACAAGGGTTTGAAGTTTCGTCAAGCGGTGATTGGAAAGGTATTTATTTGATCTTATAAGCTTGAATTTGTTGATTGAAAGATGGATACACCAATCATTGTAGAGATTGTTTAGAGGCTACAGCTGGAGTTTAAGAAACATCCCTTCAAATCGGTCGAAGATGATCCAAAGAATGCCCTATCCAGCATGCCCTACGACATGATGTATATTGAAGATGATAGATCATATATCCACTATAAGTTTGAAGAGTTAGGTGCATCATATATTTTGAGTCAATATACAGAGTTGTGTAGTGATCTAGTATTGAAGGATGAGCACCAAGTGGTTGCAGACAGGTGTTTTGTTCACATGATTAATTTCCCTAATGAGTTTGAAGAAGATCATGTTAGATATGTGTTAAGAAGAGTGCATGACCAATTTATGTGGCTTGACCATTCACATAAGATCACGAAGGATATTATACGTGCAGTGACATGTTTTTGTGCAACTGGTGAGGTACTGGTACTTAGGTCAATTCCTCAAGATGTAGTCACTGACCTAACCAAATCTAAGTGGGGTAAGAGAGCGGTGGCTATTAATGATATCATTGATCTGAATGTGAGGTTTGCATCAATAGTAATATGATACAAGGTATACACTCCATAAGGATCAACAGTGTGCCCACTACTGCAATTCATGCTACTTATAGAATGGTGATTGAGAATGTAGAGTATGATCCATGTGTTGTGATGAGAGATCAACTATTTTTGAACATGGAGAAGATAAAGAAGGACAAAAGGAAATTTTTCAAATTTAGTCAATTGATTATGGGATTGTTCTTTTACATTCAGAACTTCTTCCCCAGTGTTGGAAATATAAATTGGATAGAAGGTACACCATTTGTGATTCAATTGAAGAACTATATTATATTACTGGGAAACAGTTTCAATGAAAAGGTTTGGGGCTATTTCAAATATTTTTAGAGTAGGATGCATCAAAGGGAAAGGATACCAAACCATATTGTTGAGAAATACAAGGATGACATATGTTTCATGGTGGATACTGATACTTTTTAGATGGAGGTAGTAGTACCTAGAACATCTTGGGCCATGACAATGGGATATAAAATAGAAGGTGATATGATAATATTACATGCTAAAGATTTATAGTCAAAATCGGTCGATCCAAATAATCCCAGATTTGGAACTTACAAAGAGAAGAGTATGGAATTACGTAGCAAGTTGATCAAATTGGTGATTGAGAAGAAGATAAGAAAAGAACTTGAAGATTTTGAATTGAATATAGGCTTCACACATGAAGCTATTAATAAAGCTAGAGCCAAACATGTTGCAGAAAAAGTTGGATCATCAAGAGAAACAACTATAATAGCATATGAAGATGTAGAAGTCATCTTTTATACAATCGTTTGTGCCCCAACCGGTAGGCAAACAAGAAGTACCATAGTTTCAGTGAAGGAGAAACTCACTCCTCCAGCAAAGGCACCAGTAATGAATAAGAAAAATCCTACTCAACCAATACCCACAAAGGTGAAGGAGACCACAGGTAAAAGGAAGAAGAAGAAGGCTAAGAGATTTGAGAAGATTGAAGAAGTAGAAGAAAAAGGAACTAAATCTAATTAAGAACAACAGAAGATGAAGGCAAGTGGAAAGAAGTCCAAGGTAGTAGGACCCCTACTGTAAAATTTGCTAAGCCTAATTTTTGGAAATTTATTTCTGTTGATACTATTGTTGAAAAGGTCAAGAAATGGGGTGTACTAGTTTATATAAGGAAATTTTATGACAAGGTCAACAAAGAGGACTAGAGAAAGATTGAATATGTAGTTGCATTCAATATGCACAAATTGAGCAAAGCACATATTGAACTACAAGGACAAATTCCTCCATCTCTGTATAGCCAGATTGAAGCTAGATGGCATACAATGTTGAAGGAAGATAAGGAAGCAATTGAATATAACTTAGTCCAATTACAACTGGAGATTTCTAAAGAGGAAATCCAAGAGACACTTAAGAAAGTTAAACCTAAATTCAAGACTAAGTCAAGAAATATAAGATCAATGATTGGTGATTCTCAATTAGTACAAGAGAAAATAGTGAGTATTATGAAGAAATTCTTAGGTCTTGGGGAAGAAAATAAGGATGATCAAGACAAAGATGAAGAGGAAAAAGGACAAGAAGATAATGACACATAGATTACACACATCGATGATGGATTAATGGTTGATGGTGTGAAGATCACACTTGATAATATTTATATGGATGAGCCCAAGGATACCCTGGACACCATAGGTGATATTCCTGTTGAACAGGTGGATATAGGAATAGATTAAGTTATGGATGATGATTCCAAAGTCAATGTTCTTGCCGGTGAGAAACAACAAGAACCAACAACAAAGGCAACCGGTGAAGCAAAAGAGAAGAAGAAACAAGAGCATGTGCATATTAAGGATGTGCAGAAGGAAGGAGATCAAGAAAAGAAAGAACCACAAAAGGAGATGACAATAGACAGAGGAAAGGAAAAGGTTTATTATCTTCTGTGTCTATTGTTCAAAAAAGTTTTGATAAAATAGATGAATATGACATGTCGATCATTCAAGAACCAATAGATCTCAATACAATGAGCCCAACAGAGTTGATGAATGTTGCTATGGCCATTAAGTCTAAGGCCAAAAGATATCAACAAAAGAAGGAGGCACAAATTATATAAAATTCAAGAGAGATATTTTCTGATCGTGTGCCTGAGGCAACTTATGAAGATAAGGATGTGCCTATTGAACAATTGGGTCAATTGGTGATAGTTGCAAGTGAACAAATACAAATTCTAGAGGATATTGTAACAATAAAGGCAGAGAATAATTACGAAAGGAAGAAATTAGAGAAGTTAGTTCATCATATTGGATTTCATAGAGGAACATTAACAGTTGAGATTAACAAGGTGAAACAAGAATTGATGGAACGTGGTAAGATTCTTACTTCTATTTCTGATTTCTCACAAATTTTTAAGGATATTGAGAAGAAAAGAGTTGAAGTTGAACAAGAGCTACAGAAGTTAGTTGGAAATTTTGATCTAGTGAATCATTCCATTACAAGTTTTGGAGCATCGATGAGAAGTATTAATCATAAGCTCAAAACTTATCAAAATGAGTAGGAGAAAAGGGTCTCAGTATTTTTAGAGCTGTAGAGTCTACTAATTCCAAAGTTGGAAATTTTGCAAAAAAGAGTTAAAGATGTAGCAGTAATATTAGCTATACCTGATATGAGTATAATGGATGCATTGGATGAGCTCGCCTATTTACTAACCGGTCAGATAGTGATCACTGAGCATCTCAATAAGTTATGGGAAACTGACCTACGGGTCTTGAAGATCAATTTTGGTGATGTATTTAGTATATTATAATAGGTATATGCTACTCTCTAAATAAATTTATGTTTTGATCATTTATTTTAATACCTTTGTCATTGTTGTCAAAGGGGGAGAAGATAGTAAGTGGGAGTCGATAGAGTAGTTGAGTGAAAATTTTGGCTAAGTATTTTGTATAAGGGAACAATATAGCCATGGTCTATTTTTTATTATCATAAGGGGAGTAATCCTAAAGTTTAGATCTATACTTGAGCATTTTTGTTTAGCCAGACACTTAGAAAATTTCTCTAAGTTGCCTCATCAATGCCAAAGGGGGAAATTTTTCGCATTTTATGAAGATGATCATATCCTAGATCATGTAGTGAATTTTGTAGTGTTGTCGTTTCTAGAAACAAGTCTATTCGATAGGTCAAATAAAGTATACATGTGATGAAGGTGATTATACAAGGATTTTTCTAAGTATCCAGTGTACCGGTGATAATAGAGTTTGTGATGGTGATTTTGGCGTGTGGTGATAATGTGAAGGATTCAGATGACGTGATCTTATAAGAAGTATCTACAGAGTCATATTTATCAACATCTATGATTATGTAAGCTAATTTAGTGCACAAATAGAGATTTGGAGGAAACACTAGTGATATCAGCAAGAATAGTCAACCGATCAAGTCAAGGTTATGGAATCGAGGTAGCAATCAATTAAATTTCAAAGTTTTTTTTTATTTATGAATTATATTGTTGAGGGAAGACCTTGAGGAGTTCAATTTCCTATGTTGGCATGATCACTTATGGATTTTTTTTAGGATTTGGAGGTCAACTAAGGTAACACATTGTAGGGTTGTTCAACCGACCTAAAAGTGTATATGAGAGATGAAATTAAAGGAAAAGTGTCAATGTTGATATAGGTTGTTGATGTGATGATTTTAATGGATGTAGTGGATGTTTGTATGAGAAGAACAATATTTTGAGCAGTGTTGAAGCATATCTACCAAGTAGAGTGTGCTACTTGTAGATCGGTTTTTTTGAGTTCATTCTCAAGGAAAGTCCTAACTGGCTTGTGATCAAAATCCTCTAACAAGGTTACTCCTAACATAGTATGCAGGATCCTAACAAGTCTAAATACTAAATCCTCTAACAGGGTGACTCTCAGAAGGAGTTCTAAATCCCTTAACAGGGTAGTTCCTAACAGGACTTTTTTAATATCTTCTAACTGGGCTATAGATACTGTTAACCATGTATGCCCTTAATAGAGTGGTTGTAATGCTCCTAATAGGGAAATAATTATTGATGCACTAGTGAGATTTGTGGGTGGTAATTCCCATTGTGTTTTTTACCTCTAACAAGGGTTTCCACCATAAAATATTAGTGTCATTGTGTTGCTTTCATGGATGTATGTTTTGATATGCTTTTATATTGCATTCAGCTTTACATGTTTACTTTTGAAGTTGATGATTTTTTTTGTAGATCTATGGTTACACTGATTCAACCCCCTTTCGGTGCCTTATAATACTAACAGGTTATATAATAAGTACCCACTAGAACATCAGTGTTGGAATATCTTAATCAAGAGTGCAAGGTGGACTATAGATATGATTCATAGCATGTTAATTAAAAATGACATCAACAGAGTGACATATATGGTAAGGGTGTAAGTTTCCTAGCATGAATAAAATTATATAACTTGGGGTAGATATTCATGCCCTTGTGTTGCAATTATGCTACTTTGGTGATTCTAGAAAAATCAATTGTAATTTTTATTAAGAGCAGTGTAGGAAACATTCCCAATTTGATATTTATGTTGATCAAATATTTTATGCTTGGTCGTGACCCCTAAAGAATGGCTAATGCCTCTTTTTTTTCTTGACTCATCAAACATAGTCCAAGTGAAAATGACTATCATTTAGGATTTAAATTATATTTGAATGGTCAAAAGTTAAATGAAATGGACAAAAAATGTTATTCACTATTGGAATCACCATAACTCACCTTGGAATTGCCTTGACCAAGTTGGAATTTACCAAGAATGCTTATGACAATTCCTAAATAGATCCACTACCAAATAAATTGTCGTCAATGATTCTTTAGGCAATTCAAACTGTATACACCTAAAAATGACTTGAGATAATTAATTAAATATTAATTATTTAATTAATAGTCCTACTATTTCTAAATGAATTATTTAATTTATTTAGTCAATTCACTTTGATTACACTATTAAATGATTTTATAAAAGCTATTTAATTACCTTGTCATCATATGACTTGGTCTCCTATTCCAACTCACCATCCACCTCACCCATGGCTAATAAAATAAATTTGTTTAATTTATAAATTCTCTATTTATCCTCAACAAGGTGTCCCTATTCAAAAGTTAAGGAAAAGGATATATGTCCTCATAGGACTAAGTTATATCATCATGAGACCAAGTCTCTACCACCTTTCCTATCCTCTAGCTCATTGTCCCTCCACCTCACTTGGTCAAAGGTGACTCAAAGGACACTTTTCTTAAGATTCCTACAACTCCAAATCTTCTTCCACCATTCTCTCTTTGGTCATGGAGAAACACTTGAAACATTTCTCTCCCTCCCACATAACCCTCCATCTTGCCACTACAGGTGGAACATCTCCCCTACTTTCCCTCTCACAATCCAACTAATCCCTACTTCTCTACATTTTCAATTAAGTCAATTTGAACCATCTATTATCCCAAGATTCAAACTTAGTTCTTAGATTATTCCAAATGGGATAAAGTTCAGGAAAACTCTATAAAAGAAGCCCATATTCCTCCATTTTGAGCTAATTTAACAATCTAGCATTTTTCGAGATATATAGCATTTTGAGATCATTTCAAGCATTCTTGTGCACCTTTGGTACAATAATTTAGTTTCTAGTTTAGAATTTTAGCTTCATATCAATTATCATCAGCAATCATGAGTTTCATCATCATCTAGTTTGTATCATTTAGTAATCATCATCTTCACCACATTATCATTAAGCATTTTAGCATTCCAGTTTCATTGTAGTTGCAGTATTCACCAATTTTCAAATCTTTAAAGTCATTTTCGAAGGTGATCAATTCTAAGAGAACATTATCTTCTTAAAATCTCAAGGAGGAGAAGAACAATGGACTCAAGTTGAAGAATAGGTAAAAGAAAGTTATCATCTAATATTTTCAAGTGTCTTCATGCTTCATTGTGTTATTTGTGAGCAATTAAATCTGAATTTTATTTAGTGGTATAATCATAGATTTAGCATTGATATAATTCATAGATATACATTTTGGCACCCATCGTGGTGCCTTGCCCCATTTTTAACAAGTTTTTTTAGTGTTTCTGTGTTCAAGAGAAGCTACAAGTTGATTTTGCACATACATGCTTGACACCTACGCATACATAATAGAGGAGAAAATTCACAGAGGAAGGATGGAGACCAAAATTCCACAATTTCTTAGATTACAATCTTCTTTTGTCAACCTCAACATATACCTCTCTTTTTTGTGCATTTGTAGCTTATTTTTGTGCATTCATTAGCATTTTTTTTATGGATACACTAGTTTTATCTGTGCATTTGTAATTTCATATTGTGTGTACGTTACTATATCTTTCACGTGTATGAACTCTATTTAGGACTTAGGATCATTTTAGGATTAGATTCATTTTTTGAATTCTGGATTTCAGAATAATATTGGATTGCAGGTATAATTTCACCTTTCAATTGGGTTCTTAAAATTCAATTACTAACCACAATCTAGTTCACATTTTATTTTGAGGCTTTTAAAATGGATGTCTCATCTCTCTATTAGGTTCTTAAAATTCAATTACTAACCACAATCTATTCACACTTCATTTTGTGCTTTTAAAATGGATTAGTCTCATCTTTCAATTTGGGTCATAAAAGTTACCTACTAACTTGCAATCTCATTTAGGGTTTCACTTTTCAATTTGGGTTTTAAAAATCACCAGCCTAAAATCAGGAATAGCAGCACAATTACTTTTGGGGTTTAAAATTAACTATGTGTTTGACATGTTTTGGGCATTTTCATTCATAGAGTGGACCAATTTTTGACACACACTATCCTCTCCCTTGCTCTAGTGGTATTGGCTGCAAGAGAAAAGTGTTAAAAATACTCGATTTTCTTTGTTTTAGGTAGAGGGCCTACCTCCTAAGAATCTCATAAGGCCAATAAGAGGGAAGGACCCAAGTGATAACAAGATAAGGTAAATATCTTCCAAATTGCTATATAAATGTGTGATTGGGACTGAAGTTTTAATTATCGAGACATAATGTGTGATAGCTTTCTCCAAGTATCCTTGAGATGCATAAATCCCTTTCTCTAAGGGTTGGAAAACCTCCTGAGGGAGTTTATCATTGCATCCATTGAACTGGATGCCCTTACTAAAGAGTTATATATAAATAGTAGCCAGAAACCTTGTACAAGTTGACTCAGGTATTGTGATACGTGCATTCCAAAGATGCCCCTCATGTAATCCTCATCTTGAGATAGAAATTTTATTGATATTTTTGAATCTTAAGAAAATCAATTCTTGGTGCACCCAAGAAATTTGTGCTGTGTAAGGGGGAGCCAGTGCCTCCAAGCATCCATCTATCCAACTGAGTAAGATATTTTATTGTAAGGGGATTCAACTAGTACTATCCTTTCCTAGCATAGGTTGTATATGTGTTTACATTTAAAATTTTAGTCAAAATTTTAGGAAAATAACATTTGTGTCTACATTGTCTAATTTATTTCTTGTCAAAATAACCAAAAAACAACAAAAAAAATTTAAAAAAAAACTTAGAGAAATTTTTTACAAAAGGTACAAAAACTTGAAGAAAACATTGTTTTGTGCATATATCCAGGAATATTGCACATGCATGCAAAAATTTTATTCAATTACTCAAGATTCTTGTGCACTTGTACCTCTATTCTGTGAAACATTGCCTATTTCTACGTATACATTTTTGTACATTCACAAGAAAGTAAAAAATAGATCACATTTTCAAAAAACAACAGAGATAGTTCTAGATACCCAATTTGGATAGCTTCCATTTCTTAGAGTGGGTTTAGATTAGGAAAAAGAGAAATATTTCCTTATTATTGCACATCTATTGGTTTCTTTGAAAGGGTTTACACTACTGATGTAGAAACCAAGTTGATCCTTCAATTTTCTATGGAGAAGCCAACTTCAATTCTCAATAACCTTTGGGACTTGGACCAATTGACAAGGATTTCACAAATCCTTCTACATTTTGGGCTTTGCAAAACCTGGGAGGGTGATCCCTAAATGCATTTACAATTTCTGCACCATACTTGTAAATGACATTAAAATAAAGTAGATAATCTCATATAAAGGCTCAACAAAAAGGGACACTACTTAGGAATGCCTAATTCCTCAGTGATCCTCAAGCAATTGAAGCACGAGATGATAACAACATATATGAAAATAAAATATACAGTGTAATTTAACAAATTTACAACAAGTTGCTGGTGAATTTGAAACACAATACTAACAATAAAGACAAATGCAATCTATGATTAGTGCCTTAATCCATTGGGGAATTGAATTCATAAGACATAAAATGAAATATTATAGACTTTGACTGATATCATAAAAATCTAAGATAATATTGGCTTACAATACATATCACCTACAATCCCAACCCAAACTGCTTATTAAAATCCCTGCACAAGTCCTACCAATCTATAATTATACCCAAGCCTTTAATTAACCCCTTAGATCAAAGCATGAACAATAAATTACATACACCATAAAAATGCACCAAATGAGAAAATCCTTGATTCTATTCATTCAAAATATGGTAGAATTGTACATTGGAGAGAAATGGATCTGAATTATATGTATATCAAGCTCAATAGCTATCTCTTTCATAAGATAATTTAAATCCCATTAATTCATTCAAGACCTGCACAAAAATTGATACTGAAATCTTAATCTATTTGCTATGTAAATGACTTTACAATTAGCTCATTTTCACCTAGACTTTCTACTATAACCTATACTCTAAATCTAATCATTTTTAACAGAGACTTTGGAACGCCTTTCTCGTAGCCTCGAATTCCCTTTTATAGAAAATAAGAGAGCCAACAAGCTTCGGGCCAAAGAAGACACATGTCACCAGTCTATTGGATCGCTTGTGACTCTTATTACAAAAGATATCATTAGGAAAAATTCAATCAAGACAACAATACTTTTTACCATTTAATCAAAAAATTCTTCACACCTTTCCCGCCTAGTATTTTTTAAGAAGATATTGATATGGACTCATGCTGATGCAAGCTAGTACTCAAAAAGATAACTGCTGCAATATGCCAGAATTAGTTTCTAGACTGTCATATCAAATAGTTAGTTGGCTAACTATTTATTCTTTTTATTCTTCATTTAATTGCATTCCTACCCAATCATTATATTCTTCATCTGACAGCCAATTGAATTTCATGACTTCATCAGCTTTTGTCCTGTAGGGGTTGTACTTAACTTCTACTTGATTTTCTTCCCTCTCAAAGGATTCAAAAAATGTTCTTGTCTTTATAATTTAATCCATTCTATTCTCCAGCATTTCTATGTCAAGATCTTCACAAATTACCTCAACCTAAGAGTTAATAACCTTCTCTGCATGTTCCCCATTAGCTCTTTAATTTTTCTTTCTATATTCTTTGGAAAAACTTGAAATTATTTCATTGAATTCACCAAAAAATGGGTTGGCTAAAGTATTGGTGGCTTATCAGAATGATAGCTAGAAGCTACAAATGTCATGTTTAACTCATTAGTCTTATGCACCCATTTGGCAAACAAAGGTGCAGTCAGTTCTCTGTCTCTATCAAAACTTCTAACAGCTTCAAATAATAAAGAATATAAATAATGAATGTTTACCAATATGTAACCCACCTTCTCATTCAAATGAGTCAGAATTGAACTAACTACCTCTTTTTTGTTCAAGGCATATTTCTGCTTTGTGTCCTTTATTTTTCTCTCAAACTCTTTTATTTTTTCAAACATCTGAGCTTTGGTTGGATCCACTAATCAAGTTGGTTCTTCAACAATTGGTTCTAATGAAAAACAAGGAGTGGACCCATTAGGAGACTGGGGGGCTACTTTAGTATGGGTGGCAGGAGATCTTCTTTATATGATGTTTCAGATGTGGTTACAGGAACAACATGGTGTGATTTTAATTTTTTTTGCTCCAGGATTTGAAACTTTGACTACAACTCAATGTACATTGATGCACCTTATTATATTCTCTAAATATATGCTCAAACTTACTTTTGTATTCATGTTTCTCAGCTTCCTCCCTCTTGGTATTTTCTTGAGCCAATTTGGCTACATCTACATTTAAGTTTGTTTCCTCTACTCCTGATGTTTTTGAAGCTCTCTTTATTCTCCTCAAATTGGGATTAATGTCTCCTATATTTGGCTTTCTATCCTCCTTGGGTAGTGGCCATATAGCCAATGTGGCATAATCTTGACCCCATTCTGGTCCCTTCAATGCTAATCTAGCTTCTTCTTCTAAGTTATACAATAGTTGTCTTGATTTCCTAACATCATCAAATGTTACAGCATCAACTATGTCCCACTCTGGAAGAATTAGGACCCTTTCTTGATTAATAATCCTCTTTCCTTCTTCAGGTGTAAGTGTTCTGAATTCCTTCATCATTTCATTCTTTCATTCTTCTTTATTCTCTTGATCACTTTTTTCATGCTTTTGAGCCTTCCTCTCTTCACATATTCTCTCATATTCATCAATTTTCACTTTCCAAGCCAGTTATAAAAATGCTTTACTTTTTACAAAAGTTTCATTTTCAAGGAACTTATTACAAGCTTCCTTCCTTGCATCTCAAAATTCTCTTCCTTGAATGTCCAGAGAAGTAAAGTCCCACTCTAGTGACCTCGGTGTTGAAGGGATGTCCACCTACAATTGTTTATCAGTTGTGATAATAACATCCTCCTCTTCTTCTTCCTCTACATGTTGTTCTTCAATTTGTTCAACTCTTTGATGCCTTGGAGGTAAAGGGGATAAATAAGGTGGTGAAGGGATTCTTCTTGGTGCATCCTCTAGATCAATGATTTTTATTTCTTTGAGTGGACTAGGTTGAATCTTAGAGGTTTGTTTCTCCTTCATTATTTTCTTCCCCTTTCTTCTTGCCTCTTCATCATTGTCATTCTCCTCTCCACTATGTTTTTCATCTCTCACCCTTTTATAATTTTTCCTACTTCTTGAAGGCACGTAGGTGGTTCTTTCCTCAATTATCTCATTTATTCTCTGTGGTGGTGGAGGTGCTGACATTGAAGGCCTCATTTTCATTTGAGGTGATGGAACTGTTGTCTGTAGAGATCTTTTCCCTATCTTCTTTCCATGGATTAATTCCAATTTAGCCCTTTTGTCTTTTAAAGCAGTCATAATTTTTTCAAAATTATCCATCAAAGAATAGATCTTCATAAAGAATGGACTAGATTCCTTCAAATCATCATAATTTTGATCCATTCCTTGGACAATGCTTAGAACCTTTCTATAGGTTGTCCATTTCTCCTTCATATCATCTTGTACATCTAAATCAAATTGATTTCTAATTATTTCCTCAGGAAAATTGAATTCATGGGATAGCAAGAATCCTTTGATTCTGGCTCTGAACATATTGTAAAAACCTTATGGATCATTATGCCTTGCTGTGCTAACCCCCAATTGATAAGGCATAAAACAATATCAAAATGGATCCAACCTCCTTTTGTAATCACAAAGTAAGGGACAATTGTATAATTAGGGAAGATTGTTCCCTTACCCTTTCCTTTCAACTCCTTTTCCTGGATGTGGCTGATTTTCCACATCACCTCTGTAAATATAAACCTAAGTGATACATTATATGGTAAAACATGGGGCTCTCCTAGAAAACCATACACCCTCAATATTGTGCTAACAAGGTAGGTAATGACATCTCCCCAATTCTTTTCTATCTTTAGAGCTTGTGTTCTTTCCTCTGGCCTCATAAATTTATACAATTGCAATGAAATTATAGGTGGGTTAATTGTCAAACTATCTCTCAACCTTGATGCAAAGAGATCGTCAAATCTTACAAAACTGGCATCTTGTCTATCCCATGACATATCCATGCTCCAAATTTTTACTAGCATCTCACTCCCATCAATTGTTCTCAAATTCATAGAATCTTCAAATAAGTTCGCACTTTTGTATAAGAATATATGCATTAACAAAGAGTACTAGAAGAATGGGGTTTCAAGCCCACCCTTCTTGATTTCTTGCAACCCCTCATGTATCATGTCTTCAAGGTATGGGGTGTAGTTATACACCACTGTTAAATTTGGATGCTGAATTTGGACTTCCATTTGTATATATTTCATTGGCATGACTGTATTGTGGGGAAACCCTAGAACTTTTCACAGTGATAAAAAAGTAGCCTTGAAGTACTGTGTGAAGACATCAATTGAGAAGTTTTCTACTAAACTTGGTCCAATGTGGTATTGTGTTTGTCCCGCTTTAGCTAGATGGGTAGGAAGAATATTTCCTCTGATAAAACTTTTCATCCTTATATATTCTTCTTTTATCCCCTACAAATTGATAGGCTTCAAGAAAGATGCATGCTAATATAATCAAAGTCTTCTTGAATCTCCTCCCTTCTGATTGACAATAGGACCTCACCTTCATTCTCCCTCATGACCCTCATAATTGGGTCATATATATCTTCCAATCCACTAAGCAAGTTGACATATATAAAAACATTTGGTACTACTAATATCCTCAAATCATATTGTCGGGCATTGGAGAAAGGAGATTGAATATTCCTCTATCCAACTCACAATCATTGGCACTCTTGTATCTACAATATTGAATGATTTGTCTATTAAATCCTCATCTAGGGTTTTGTCTGTTGTGAACCTTTGTCTTTGATACCTATCCTTTGTTGATGGTTTAATTGATCCAAAAAATCATCATACAGGTTTCTCTTTTGGTATTCAGTCTGTCCAGAGTGATTTATTTGAGGTGCTATTTTAACAAACTAGGGCTTTCGACTACAAATTTTGAACAAAAGAGGAAAACTATTATTGTGAAAGTTGTAATTACAAGGTTAATTCCAACAAAATTTCTACTCTATTTTATTAAAACCTTAATCCTAGAATGAGTTGTAGTCTTTTCCCCGTGATTTGAAAGTAATTCCTAATTCTATAGCTTTAAAATAACTAAGAAAAGCTAAAAACTGCACTTACAAATTTTTTGCATAAGAAACCCTAATTTTACACTGTAACAGATCACTTTGATTTTATTCAGCTCTAGAATCAAATTTTTATCTTTTTTGAATGATTTGGTGAATGAAAATGACTTGGAAGTCATCTTTTATTTGATCTTAAATGAGTGACCAATGTCCCATCCACCATTAATGCTCACTCATTCCAAAAAATAGCTCCAATCAAGATCACAACAATTTTTAATTCTATACATTGATCTTTCTACATTCGGGCTCATCAAACGGATCCAATTAGTCAATCTGACATTGACCTCCTAATTTGCAAGCGGGGCCATCTTATGACTAGTGAGGCATGTCTAGCTAATCAAATTTATAACTCAGCTCTTGGTCCTATTGTTGGCTTATTCTGGATTAGTGTGGACATGTGGTATCATCTCACAATGCCTCAATGGTTAGCATCCTCAAATCTTTGATCATAGAATCATGAGGATTGTCAGATCTCATCTTAGTTTACTGGCTCACTACAGTAACCCTTGGCCTCGACTGATAACCTTCAAGCAACTTTTAATCCACCTTAAAATGTCTACGTTCAATTACTTCACATGAAGAATGATGAACTTTGAGAAGCTCAACACTTTTAAAAAGGCATCTGACATAATATATTAAAATCCCTCTTATGGTTCCTTTGTCTAGTGGATATGTGACAGGTGGCAGTCTCTCGTGATGTTGTAATGAATAAAATATTAATAAATGGATTCACAACATTTCAGGGAACCCTAAAATCTTAATAAAAATAACTTCATTAGTAAAACAAAGGGGACCTAATCTAGGATGAAGGCAATGCCCCTAAGTTTTTGATAAAGAGATATTCGACCATGGGGAAATTAGAGCTAGGAAATAAGACTTAGGGGAATATTAAAGGGATGACTAGAAATAAAAATAAAACCTATGGACAAACATGGCCCCTTTTTAAAGATTAAATGAACCTCGACTATTTTTAATCCTAAAAGTAACATCAATTTTATAAAAAAATTAGGGTTTAACACAAAAAGAATAATAGATGGAAAAAAAACCCTAAAACCCCAAGCTTTAAAAACATGACAGAGAGAAAGACTACGTGGATATGATCAAAATTTTACTAAATCAAAAAAAAAAATTGCATGGCTCATTTTGAAGTGCTATCAATGGCTCTAGTTGGGGATGTTCATTTCACTGGAATGAAGTAAGTAATCTTGAATCTCAACTGAAGAAGACCACTTATAGAGCATACCAAAAGGAAGTTTCCTAGACAAGACAACCCAACAGAAAAAGAAAACAATTCTAACTATTTACAAGAACTATTTATATTATTCATGCAATAAAAACTTCTTCAAGAAAAGTAGGGCTTCAAGAACTATCCATGAACTGCCAGTTCAAGAGTGTCACCAGTCATTTCTTGGAGAAAAGAGGAATCTTCTCCCCACTTTCTATGAATCAAATACGGGCCTAACCATTTGGCATCAAACTTATCATGCTTTCATTTATCTTCCAATCTAGCATTCCACATCAAGACTGGATCATTTACTTGAAAAATTCTTGCAAATGTTCTTTTTCCATACAAGTTCTTGACCTGCATCTATAGCTTAGCATTTTTGGCATGAGATTCTCTTCCAATTTCATCCAACTCCATAAAGGCTTCAACTGTCAACTGCATATCATCTTCCATATCATCATCATAATTCCAGACAAACTTGTACATCTCCATTAAGTTACTTTGAGGTAGCCTTGCTTGTATTCCATACACCAAGTCAAAAGGAGGGCATCCTATTGCCTTTTTTAATGTTACCCTATCTGCCCAAACTTCTAATTTCAACCTTGAGTCCCAAGCCTTTTTATTCTTTTCTAGAATTATCTTGATGATCTTCATCAAGCTTTTCTTGCTTGATTTTTCTTGTCCATTTTCGTATGGGTGGTGGGGTGATGAATATGATGTTTGAATGTCATAATTTTTGTAGAACTCCATGTATTCTTCTTATCTAAATCACATTGCATTATCTGATACTATTCTTTATGGGCATCCAAATCTTTAATATATCCATTATTAAATCAGTGATAACCTTGCTTGTTGCTTTCCTGGTTGGAATTGCCTCAACCCACTTTGTAAAATAGTCAATGGCCACTAAGATCCAAGAATGGCCACCACTTGACTTACATTATATCTCCTCAATAAAATTAATACCCCGCTACTGAAAGGGATCTTGTACATCAACTAGCTTCAATGAAAATTTTCCTAAAAATTTCAATTTCCCAAAAAACCTTTGGTATGCATCACATTTTTTAACTAACTGGTGTGCATCTCCAAATACTATTGGCCACCAAAACCTAACCCTTAATACCTTGTGTGGAGTTGTTTTAACCATGTAATTTCCTTCATAGGATCCACTATGCATCTCTGATAACAACTCCTTGGCTTGATCCTTGTTCACACATTTCATCATGATACCATCTATGTTTTTCCACCAAAGTTTACCATTCATTATGGAATATTTGATAACATGCAGTTTTAATGTTTTTTTCTTGGTATAATCCATGTTCTTGGGACATCTCATTTTCTGTAAGTAGTATAGTATATCTATATACCACTCACAACCATCCATGTCACAGAGATAAGCTTTGTTTTCCTCTTCTATAAACTTCACATGATTAGCATCCAAGTTGCTTTGATTCATTAATTTTTCCAATCCTTGTCCTCTCAAAAATTTGGTGACCTGAATCTCAATGTTAAATTCTTGGATCCTATTGATCCATCTACACCATCTCCCTGATACATCTTGTTGTGTCAAGATGTCTTTTACTGCATCACTAGGCATATAAGAAACCATGGTTGCTCCCATCAAGTAACTCTTGAAAGCCTTAACTACTTTCACTAGTGCATATGTTTTCTTCTCAGTCAAATCATACTTCAGTTCTACAACTTGCAATTACTTACTGAAAAAAGTGATAGGATATTCAAAACCTTTTGAATTCTTCCACAATAAGATAACTGCAATAGTGTGGAAAGATGCAAATGAAAAATTTTGAATGAGTTTATTGTAATCTGGTGCTTTCAAGACTGGGGCATCTTCAATAGATTTATTTATCTCTAAAAAAGCCATAGTTGGTTTTCCTTCCCAAACTAACCTTTCTCCTTTCTTCAACATCTTAGAAATTGGTCTACTAATCTCATCAAAGTTTGTTACAAATCTTCTTTAAAAATTAAATTTCCCAAAGAATGACTAAATTTCTTTAACTTTTTTTGGTTGAGGTATTTTGTCAATTGCTTCCACCCTTTTAGGATCAATTTTCACCCTTTTTGATACAATGTGGCCTATAAACTTACCTTTGGTTAGCCCAAATGCACATTTCTTTGGTTTCAAGGAGACATCATACTCCACATCTCTGTTAAAAATCATTTCTAAATGACCACAATGTTCATCTTCCTTCTTGGTGTAAGTTGTTAAATCATCTTGATAGATAACTAGGAACACATCTACGAAATCAGAAAATGCAACATTCATTGCTCTCTGGAATGTTAATACTGCGTTACTAAGTCCAAATGGAATTCTCACATACACATATGTCCCCCATGGTGTATTAAATGTTGTCTTATATTGTTCTGATTCCTTAACCTTCACTTGGTTGTATCTTGAAAATCCATCCATCATGGACGTAAGCTCACATCATGTGACTCTCTACAACCTAGCTTCCATGTTTGGTAATGCATAGTTATCCTTCAATGAAGATATATTCAAATTTCTAAAGTCAACACACAATCTAATGTCTCCATTCTTCTTCCTTACTGGAACTACGTTAGACACACATAATGAATGTCTGATACGATTAACAATACCAGAGTCCCTTAGCTTCAAAATTTATTCCTGCATCTTAGGTGTTAAGGTTGGGTTGATGGTATATTATTTTGTCTGAAAGGCTTGGTATTTTCCTTCAAAGGAATCTCATGCCAGAAAAATTGTTCCCTATAATCCTTTAGGTCATCATATGACCAAGAAAAAACATGCATGTGTTTTCTTAATAGGTCAATGAATATTTCCCTAACTTTAGGTGATATTTTCCTGTCAATGTATACTTTCTTTGGTGCTCCTTAAGTTCCAAGTTTTATCTCCTCTAAATCTTTAGGATGTGGCGCAGTAGTTGTAATTTTTTCCTTATCATGATTATCAAACACTCTTTCCTATATAACTAAACCCTTGGGAATATTATTTTTCTTTAACTGAATCACTTCATTTCCAAAAATTATTTCCTTTGCATCCATTGTTTTTACAAATGCATTGAAATCAATCTATTGACCTTCATATTCATCTACACACTTCAAGAATGTCAAATTATCATCATCATCATTGAAAACATGTCAGCTTTCAATGTTATCAGGAATTGGTGGTCTTATTTGAACTTCAACCTTTGAAATTCCTATAAAAGTTATATCATCTTGCCTTAATGCTATACTGGCCAATAGGTTTACAACCCTATTGTGGCTTCTCTCCATCCAATCAATCCTAAATGCATCAAAATTTTCTATCTCATCCCACACAATATTTCTATATTGTTTCATTCTCTTATTATTTGACACATATTTTGATCTAACATGGGATATGACCAGCTCTAAATCTCTAATAACTCTAAGATTCTTAATCCCATGTTTCTCTGCAATTATCTACCCCAATAGAAATGCTTCATACTCTGATACATTATTTGTGCATGTAAAATATAGAGTAAAAGAAAATTGAAATGTCTTTCCCTGGGGTGATATTAATAATATCCCTACACCTGAACCTTCCTTTGTACTGGCTCCATCAAAATACATGGTCCAAAGGTTCTCATCATCTGATGAATTCTCCACTTCCTCATTCAGTGGTGTGGGTTTCTCTTTTTATTTTCTTAGGAAGTCCTCAACTCTAGATGCATTTATGTCAGTATCAATGAAACAAGTCATGTTTTCATTAGGGTCATGTTCTACCATATGTGACACTCTTGGCTCACTTTCAATTTTTACATGCTCACCATTAATGTGGAAAGTTGCATATGATAAATCACACTACAGGCTTCCTCCCATAGAAGCACTCCATTTTCTTGATAATAATATCCCATAATGAGGTGGGATATATACAACTAGAACACTCATAATTAAATCCTTCTCAGGAATGCGGCCAACTTGTATGGCAGTGCCCTTATAGTACCTATCACAAGAACCTCTCTTGAATCCATTACACAATACCTACCTTGTATAGTGTCAACATTCAAACCCATGGCTTCCATTATCTTCACTAGCATCAGAGTATTTGAGGCTCCATAATCTATCATATAGTTTTTTAGTACCTTTCCATTGATTATAACACTCAAAAAGAAAGGGTCGATATTTCCTAGGCACTCATTCATTGTATTCTTCAGATACATTTGAAGAATTTGAGAAACAATTCCCTCTAGTTCCTTATTCTTTTTCTTATTTTTATTTCCCTCTCCTTTTTCATTATGAGAATTATCTACATGTTCATTCTTAATAGATGAAGCAAATTTAACCCAGGCCATAGATTTATCCTCATGTTCATCAATTCTCATCATTTCTAGTAAAGGGACTTTAATGGTAATCTGAGAAATAAACTACATCATATCTACAGGTGTGTAATCTGGTAATTCAAAAGACATACCTGTCTTTTCTTCATCTTTCTTTAATTTATTGCTTTCAGTAGTTTGTGTATGCTTCAATTCCTCTCTAGTAGGCTTAGAAGACTTATCATTTTCTTTTGTCTTCAATTTTGGTGAAGAAATTTCTTCATTAGGCTTTGAGACCTCAGCCTTCCTCACCCATAGTTTTCTCTTGACCTTCTTAACCTTAATTGCATCCTTCTTTTTATCCTCTCTCACTTCTTTACCCTTATTTGTGTGTTCTTTAATGAAGATGCCAAAAGGTTACCCTTGATCTTTGTCCACTATCCTATTTCTCAATTGGTAATTGTTTTTTTCTTGGTCAACCATAGATATTATTATCTTAGCAATTTCTTCATCAAAAGGTCTTCTTAAAAATATTATGTCTTCACCTTGTTCAACATTACACAATTGATCATCACCACTGCACTCCTCATTAGAAAACCCTTGTTGATGATAGGATTCAATTATTTACCTTTGATCATAAAAATCCAAGTCCTGAGACTCATTATCAGAAGTACTTTATGCTTCTCCAAGTCAAGGATTAGTCATCAGATAGTCTACATTATTGTCTTCAAATATTTCTTCTTCTTTCTCTTCTTGTGTTTCTTCTTTAGCAGCAATTAATTGTTCAACTGCAGGATGATCAGGTGAATGGGGTGTGTCTTCAGTGACATTTATGGTATGCTAATGCAAAGGATCGGGATTTTGTTGCTCCTACTTCTTTTTTTGTTGAACTGGTTTTCCATCCTTCCAACTAGTTTTATAAGGATAATCTTGCAATCTTGGAGGTCTATTAATTCTATTAAATTTTTGCTTCTCTTGTCCAATACCTTTATCATTCTTTGAAAAACTAAGATTAATATCCTTCAAGGTATTAAGTACCTTGTCCCATTTGTCTTTATTTTTAGGCTTTGAGTATGAAGACTTTTCTTCTTTATCCTTTGATTTCTTAAACAATTTAGGACCTTCTCTTCTTCCAAGCTTACCAGAAGCTCTTCTATTACTTTCAATATTTACTGCCATCCTAAATGAACCCCTCAAGGTTTGAGGATCTTTATCTCTAAGAAGGTATACTAGATTTATATCAAATGCATTGAAATAATTTTTCAAACATACATTTTCTTCCAACCTTAAAACCTAGAACAACTTATGCATAGCCTTTTGAAACCTTATGTTGAAATTAGTCACAACTCCATTTGGTGACTTCTTTATATTGTTGAATTAATTCAAGATAAAACTAGAGTTAGTCTTATCACCATATTTCTCCTTGAAACATCTTTCACACTCTTCACAAGAACCAATTCTCATAGTAGGTAATCCCCTACACCAATCCCTTGTTAGAGATTGTCCAAGCAATTTCATTACCACATCCTCATTCTCAAATTCATAAGCATTTATCATATCAGTGAAAGATCTTAAATTTTCTTCGCTTGTTACAGGATTATTTCCTAAAAACTTTCTTATCTTGTCCCTTTATTCATTTGGAACTGGATTAGGATAACTAGGAATAATATCAAAGTATAACTATCTATACATTTTCAAATGAATAGGCCTCCTCTGAAATTGTCATCCAGTAATATGACCACCAATATTTGTTCTAGTATTTGTTCCAGTGTGTTGTATATTGGAACCCTGGGGCTAACTCATGTCTTGAGTGGCCATTTGGCCCCCTTTCCTTGTATTTACAACTCCTCTATTATGGGTGACTTGAAGACTTTGGGCAAGAATATTTGTTCCAACATTTTATTGTGTTTTTTGGCCTGAACTAAAACACCTTGAAAATTAGAGTTTCACTACTCTCTCTAACTCCTTGTAAAGAGTTTCACTCTCTTTTCTTTCCCTTTCTAATTCTATATCATCCTAGAACAATCCTTGTGGTAATTGACCTTGATCTGGGAAACAGGAAGACTTTTGATCATTTATCTTAATTCGAGTTACCTTTTGTTTACCTTTGTCTAAATCAGGCTTATGAGTTTGGCCATTTTGTTGAGGATTAATTTTGTTTTTAGGCTTCTCTCTAGAATTTTCCTCAACTTTCTTATTTGAGATTTCTTTAATATAGGACCCTCAATGCTTGGTTTAGGTTTTTCTTGATTCATGGCTTTGAGTGTGGCTAATTGTCTCATCGGGCTATCTCTTTCAGTTACAACATTGATGACTTCAAACTCTTTCTCTTTTTATCTCTTTTTTTATCAATTCCATTTGTTCTTGGAGTTCCCATATCAAAGTGTTTATATCTCCAAAAACTTATTTAGGATCCAGTAATGTTATTTTAAATCCAGAAGTATCACAAAGATCTATTAGATCTATGTCTCCTTATTCCCAAATTGGTTCAGATATATAAGGAATTTTTGTTGTAAGGCCAGGTGGAGTAGGTACACCAATGATGCTTTCTCTTTGGTGACTTCTACTTCTACTCCGGCCTCTTCTCTTTCTAGAATACTGAACTTGGGTTACTTCCTTATTTTGATGGTGTATTTCCTCTTGAGCGGGTGTTTTAAACAATGCATTAAAAAATCCCATACTATTTGATTCAGAACTTTTAGAAGATGCTTTATAACTTTTAGGAACAAGATTTAGAGTAAAATCACTTGCATTTTTATGTTTGGGTTTCCATTATAAGGGAGCATTATTGGTTTCTGCATCTCTTCTTGTCCAACTTTTCTTCGGGGCTCTAGGAATCTCACCCTCCAATTTCTCTTCTGGATGTTGCTTCATATACACTCTGGTGTTCTTTTCTTTACTAATGGTGAGAAATCCTTCAAACTTTATTAGGAATCTTTAAATATACATGCAGTGGTGTAGAGACCTCAGATTCGCTGCCCTATTAACCTTGGGGTACCAAATATTTGCAATTATTTGGTAATCTTCAAAGGATATTTCAAAATTTTATTTTCAAAAGGAGATGCACTCTCACAGGTAACCTAAATCACCTTTAGACAACACAAAATATGAACTGTTGACACAGATCTATGGGCTCAACTGTCAAATCATAGAAAGATGTTGAAAAATCTATAAAATTTCATAATGGATGACAAAACTAACCATAATTTTATAAACAAATTCCCCAATAGAGTCGTCATTTTGTTGGTTTCCCTGAAAGAGTTTACACTACTAATGTAGAAACCATGTTGATCCTTCAATTGTGTATGGAGAATCAGACTCCAATTCTCAATAATCTATGGGACATGGACCGACTTAAAAGGAGTTCACAAATCCTTTTGCATTTTGGGCTCTACAAAACATGGGAGGGTGATCCCTTAATGCATTTACAATTTGTGCACCATACTTGTAAATGACATTAAAATAAAGAAGATAATCTCATATAAAGGCTCAACACAAAGGGAGAATACTCAGGAATGGATAATTCTTTAGTGATCCTCAATCAATTGGATAATTAGATGATAACAACATATATAAAAAGAAAATATAGTGTGTGATTTAACAAATTTACAACAAGTTGCTAGTGAATTTGAAATACAATACTAACAATAAAGCAAATGCAAGGTATGATCTTCCTTATTCCTTGGGGACTTGAATTAATAAGACATAAAATGAAATATGATTGACTTTGACTAATACCATAAAAATCTAAGATAATACTGCCTTACAATACATCTCACCTACAACCCCAACCCAAACTGCTTATTAAAATCCATGCACAAGTCCTACTAATCTATAATTATACTCAAGCATTTAATTGACCCCTTAGATCAAAGCATGAATAATAAATTACATACACCATAACAGTGCACCAAATGAGAAAATCCTTGATTCTATTCCTTCAAAATATGGTAGAATTGTACATTGGAGAGAAATGGATATGAATTATATGCCTATCAAGCTCAGTAGTTAGCCCTGTCATAGGATAATTTACATTACATTCATTCATTGAAGACCTGCACAAAACTTGACACTAGACTCTTCATATATTTGCTCTATAAATGACTTTACAATCGGATCATTTTCACCTAGAATTTACTATTGGAACCTATACTCTGAAACTGAGAAATTTTAACAGAGACTTTGGAACACCTTAGTTGGCTAACTGTTTAATTATTTTTGTTCTTCATTTAAGTACATTCACACCCAATCATTATATTTTTCATCTGAAGGCCAATTGAATTTCATGACTTCATCATCTTTTGTCCTTTATGGGGTGTACTTAACTACTACTTGATTTTCTTCCCTATCAAAGGATTCAAAAAATATTCTTGTGCTTATGATTTTATCCATTATATTCTCCAGCATGTTTGTGTCAAGATCTTCACAAATTACTTCAACTTGAGAGTTAATAATCTACTCTACCTGTTCCTTCCATAACTATAGTAGCTTGACACCTCCATTTTCATCTAAAATTCCAAGCAGTAGTGTATCATGTAGTTCATTGAATCTCCTCATTAGCTCTTTGGTTTTTGTTTATATATTCTCTGACAAAACTTGAAATTATTGCATTGACTTCACCAATAAATGGACTGGTTGAAGTGTTGGTGGCTTTTCAGCATGATATCTAGAAGCTACATATATCATCTTTAACTCATTATCCTTATGCACCAATTTGTAAAACAAAGGTGTGGCCACTTCTCTATCTCTATCAAAACTTGTAACAGCTTCAAATAATAAAGAATATAAAGAATGAATGTTTACCAATTTGATATCCACCTTCTCATTCAAATGAGCGAGAATTTAATTGACTATCTCTTTTTTCTTAAAGGAATATTTCTACTCTGTGTACTTTATTTTTCTCTCCAACTCTTTCATTTTTTGTAACATTTGATCTTTGGTTGGATCCACTGAGAAATTTGGTTCTTCCACAATTGGTTCTAATGCAGAACCACGAGTGGTCCCAATAGGATACTGGGGGGCTTCTTTAGTAGGGCTGGTAGGAGGTTTTCTTGATGTTGATGGTGAAGTGTGGTTGCAGGAATAGCAAGGGATGCTTCTAATTGTTTTTCTCCAGGATTTGAAACTTTCAGTGCAACTCAATGTACATTTGGTGCACCTTATTATGTTCTCCAAATATATGCTAAAACTTACTTTTGTATTCATGTTTCTCATCTTCCTCCCTCTTTGAAGTTTCTTGAGCCAATTTGGCTACATCTATAGTTAAGTTTTTTACCTCTACTCCTGATGTCTCATATATCTAGATCTATAGCCTCCTTGGATAGTGACCATATAGAAAATGTGGCATAATATTGACTTCATTCTAATCCATTTAATGCTAATCTAGCTTCTTCTTCTGATTTATTCAATGGACATCTTGATTTCCTAACAACATCAAATGTTATGACGTCGGCTATGTCCCACTCTGGGGGAATTAGGACCCCTGCTTGATTAATAATCCTCTTTCCTTCTTTAGGTATGATGGTTGTGAATTCCTCAATCATTTCATTCTTTATTTATTCGTCATTCTCTTGATTAATTTTTTTAGGCTTTTGAGCCTTCCTTTGTTTACATCTTCTCTTATATTCATCAATTTTTACTTTCTAAACCAGTTGTAAAAATGCTTGACTTTGTAAAAAAGTTTCATCTTCAAGGAACTTATGAAAATCTTCCTTCCTTGCATCTCGAAATGTTCTTCCTTGAATTTCCAAAGGAGTAAAGTGTAACGCCCCACCAGGGAACCCAAGAGAGATTAACCTAGAACATGTCACTATGTGTGCTTAATAATTTTTTTTTTTTAAGTTAACATAGGAAGCATACAACCATGCGGAAGCGATTACCATTTATACACATGTCTTACACTCACATAGATTACATGACTCAAGGGTCCCATGACGTTGAATTACTTAAAGAAAAACACAACTAACAATATAACAAAATATTCCATCTGATTAAACATAACAAGTACAACTTACATAACCATAAATACAATCCTCATGGACAACCATGAAACCACCATAAACTCACATCCACTGCACATGTTTCAAGGTATGTGGTAATCACTCTAAACTACTTACTATTACAATTTCTAGATTAGGTATCACATGCGATACACTAATACAAGATTACAATAATGAAATGCATAATAAATGATGAAGGAACATAAAGAACTCATCTGCAAAGAACCATCAAGCACCTGGTACAAGGACATCAAATCTCAATGGATAAAGAATCACTACCACCCGTCCATGTGGAACCACAAAGGTCCACCCCACCGTGCTGAGGAGATAACAACATATCCCAATCGGATATCCAAAACCAACAAGGCATAACCACTAAGCAAGGGATCCTGATAGCTCTCTAATCCGGTGTATTAATCATCATAAAAGGTAAGACTCACTAATCCAGAGGCAACTGACAACGTAGGAAATCTAGCATATGTAAAGGAAGGTGTCATCATGTATGTCTACCCTTAAGTTTAGCCCAGATAATCACAACGGATTTCGGCACCTAAGTGACCATACACGGAGCTAATGTCCTCTCATACTGACAAGGCCCACTAACTATGTCAGGTACCTCGCAGGGCAACTAACATCTTCTCAATACCATCTTAGCCTATACTAGCACTCAAGCATGGGTGAGGATACATCTTATTAATCCATTTTATATTCTAAATATGTCTTTAGTTATCACTTATTAAAGAAACTCCACAATAAGAAACCCAGTAGTCTCTTACAGACACGGAACTTATTGCAAGCCACCCCCTACTACACATCTAGGTAACCTACCCTAGGCTCAAAGATCCTAATAGATCTAGCATAGGTCACAACCCTAGTGTACCCCAAATCCAGTATCCCACACAATCAGGAACGGTCACATATAGGTACACACACAGATACATAATTGAAAGGGTCATCATGGTCAGTTTAGGGTAATATCTGACAACACACACACCATGAAGTAACAGAAAAGATAAACACTCCCCCCCAGCCTCTGTATACATCCTAGGTCGTCTAATGTCCCAGATCACCACATATACAAGCACAAGAGATTCATAAGATGCATAGAAATGAAAACGTCCTGAAGGACTGAAAAATGAACATAAATGGATAATACTTACACCTAACTAAATCACCCATAAGCAAACTATAACCCACTTATCCATCTACATTTATGATTTAATCTAAGTAATTAATGTCATTAAAATTAAAACCATTCGAGATTACCCCTAGCATCCTAAATGATCTAATTAAAATAACCAATAAATTAATTAAATTAACTTGATTACACCTAATGTCTCAATCACTTTAGAATTAACAAATTAAAAGAACTAATATTGATTTAGTCCAATATAACTTATTAATTGAAAATAATAGTTAATTCATATTAACCTATTGATTTAAAATAATATTTAACATGTTAATTAAAACATCACATATACATGCTAAATAACACTACAACTAACATACCAGGTAAGCTTTCTAATTAACATATTAATTAGAAATTAATATTACTCATACTAATTAGAAATTATTATTATTATTATTATATATATATATATATATATATATATATATACATAGGATTTAAAACATATAAATAAATAAATAAACAATTACTAATTACATTTACTAATTATTAACTATCATTTAAATATAACGTAAACTTAATTTAAAATGAATTTAACTAAAATTAATAATAAAAATAAACTTAAATTAAATTAAATTAACAAAAAAAAAACTATAAAATAAAATTCTTTGGGGAGGGACCCACGCGGGTTCCCCTACCCCACACTGTCGTAGCAGTACCAGCACCACAGGCGGTCCGGCCTGCTGTGGCAGTGTCGTGACCTGTCGTCGGCGGTCCGGCCTGCCATTGGCAGTGCCGATACCGTCTGCTGGCGGCACGGCCCAACCTACAGGTGGGGGTTGGTGGGTGGAGCCCACCGCCCCCCCCTTTACATATATATATTATTTATTTATTTTTATTTTTAAAACAAATTTTAACATGCAAAATTGTTATAGCAGTTTTTTTTTTTTTTAAAGAAATCCGAAAAAATGGAAAATATAAAATAAGAAAGAGTAATTTATTTTTTTCCCCTCTGTGTAATTTTTTTTTACCTTTTTCACCAGACTGTTTTTTTTTTTTCCAGTGAGTTGATTTTTCTCAACTTATTTAATTTTCAATGCAAATACATAAGGCTAGATATTTTATTTTAATTTCCTATAGTTATGACTATAGAGGGGGTTTGATTTTTTGATTTTAAGGAGATTTATAGGGGATCTGCTCACGAAATTTTGACAGCATAATCGTAATATGCTAAGAAATACATAATCATGAAAATGATAGATCCGAGCTTCTAATAAACCTTTCAAAACAACGAAACACAAACAAACCACAAATTTTAATCTCTCTATAGTTAAAACTATACAAAGATTAATTTTTCATTTTCTAAGAGATCTAGAGGGAATTTCTTCCTGAAATTTCGACAGCATAACCCTACGATGCTAAGATTATAGAAAATGACAGAAATATAGATCTAGGGTTTCTAGAAACACCCGAAAACATAGAAAACATCCATAAACTATTTAAAGACCAAATTTAAGGAACATGCACTAAAACATCACAGAAAACCTCAGATCTACGAAATTGAATCCATACAAGGCAAATGAAACCTACCTTTAATCCAATGCGAGAAATGGAAGAATGTAGCTTGGAGGATGAAAGTAGATCCGAAACCCTCAAGCCCAATTCAACCACAGATCTGGCACAATGTAGATCCGAACACACACACACACACACAAGCAATAAAAAATCCTGAAACTTTGAAGCAACCAAGATCCACAACAATCCACAATTCTTCAAAACCCCAAAATCACCAAGAGCTCTCCAATTCTCAAAAACCTGTTATGAGAGAATGAATGACCAATTCCCCCTAAAGAGATTCAAATTTCCCAAAACATGCAAAGGTGAATGACAACTCCCAAGTC
>MU227417.1:663250-735009 GCA_018584345.1 Thuja plicata
ACTTAGGATATAATTAAATCATTAATTCAACTATAATCCATTAATTCACTAAACATGGAAAATCACTCAATAATCCGAAAATCACCTGAAAACATAATCAAGCAATACACACGCAAACACAAGAGAGGGTATTTGAATCCTGTCAACCTAGAAAAATCTGGATAAGGTAGTCATACTGAAACTCATCCTATATTAGGATGATTAGGCTTAGGTTAGGGTTTTGGATCTGTATGTTACCTCCCCTCTTTACAATTGAGATGAATATTTATGGGCACGCTCACTACTACCAATTCAGGGAAGACAATGCCCTATACCTACAATCCTGTCATCAAAGAACACGCATGTACATACATAATATAATAACACAATCAATGATAGGGATCGGTCGAACATGTGGATCTCACCGAAGAAAGTAACTACATCTCCGTCCTCTACCACAACATCATGCAAATAGATACATAAACATGATAACCATACACATGCAAGTATGGGGTAAGTACAATATAATCGAAACATAAATCATCACATCCTGATAATAACCATAACATCATAAAAAATAGTCACCATCAACTGAAAGAATAGTAGCTCTCATGAAAGTAGCCCAAAATAATCCGGCCAATCAACTGAAACCAATGCCTAAAAGAGTACGACATCACAAACTAAAAGCAAAACATGAGTGGGTATTACATAAAGTCCCATTCTAGTGACCTTGGTGTTGAAGGGATGCCCAACTACAATTCTTTATCAATTATGATAATAGCATCTTCCTCTTCTCCTTCCTCTACATGTTGTTCTTAAATTTTTTTAACTCTTTTATTCCTTGGAGGTGAAGGGGATCAAGGAGGTGATGAAGGGATTCTTCTTGGTGCATCCTCTAGATCAGTATTTTTATTCCTTTGAGTGGCCTAGGTTGAATCTTAGGGGTTTTTCCATGCTTCATCATTTTCTTTGTCTTTCTTCTTACCTCTTCATCACTATCATTTGTTGGAAATGAGTTGAGTAACTGAGAGGGGAGGGGTGAATCAGTTACTCCAAAAAAAAAATCCTTGTCCCTTAGATGTCCTAATCAAACTTATCATTGTTACTTGGTTAACAAAGATATTCTTAAGATATTAACTGTGACTATCCTTTAGTGATTAAGTGCATAAACATAAAGCATAAAGAAAATAACATGAACACAAATGACACCAAGATTTAACGTGGGTACCCAATTTGGGAAAACCACCAATTTCAACTAGTTACTATTTTTCATTCTTCTGAAGTGAGCCCTGTTAGGAGCCAACCCTGTTAAAGGTTACAAAAACACATTGTTAGGTGTGACCCTGTTAGAGGATTTAATCACCCTGTAATGAGTTTCCTTGTTAGAGGTCGTCAAACACTTCAATGTAGAAATGCCACCTTCTGAGAGGATTTATAACATCGACTGTTAAGTCTACTCTATAAAGAGATTTGGATCACTGCTACAATTATTAGAGAGTAACAATGGATTGACCTGTTTGAAGAAGCAACTGTCTTTATTGATTCAAATCTCTATTATGGCTTTAAAATGGATCCTCACTGATCAAATATTCTTATGCATCTCTATATGGATATTATATCCTTAATCAGAATCCCATTTGATTTCGCCTTCACTCTGCATATCACAAACTCACACATTCAATACAAACTTGACCATGTATATATATGATAAGCCTTGTCAAGTCATCTTGAATAACCTTCCAAATAATAATAAAACTCAAGTTTGTCGGCTGCATTTAACCAATTAAATATAAAATGTAAACTAGTGTTGGCTGGCTGACACTAAATGCATAACTTGGTTAACACTCTAATCCTTTAATACCCGACTGTTACCGTACTTCCCGATTGAACTCGGTAAGAAATGAAAATCACTTTGGTCTTCTTCAATGCTTGAGAGAACTTGGCATACACTAAATGTGCTTGGTTTGGGTATAGACATTTTTGTAACATCACTACATTCATGTAAACATCAATGACAATATACAATTGAATAATTGTCTTCAACAATATCCCTCTTTGGCATTGATGGAAACACAACATATCATAATACAAAGAATTTTAGAGAAACAGAAACAAGGATAAAATTTTATTAATTTCCTTAGCTTCATTTTGATTCTCATCCAAAAAACTCCCTATGTCCTTACAATCACTGAAATATAGATTTCTCCCTCTTACATCAATCTCTGTTTCTGATAAAATTTATCCCTCTATCATCAATAATATTTTCTGTTAATAATTTCTTTGGCATGACATCAATAATCTCACCCTCTTTGACAACCAATGCCAAAGACACCATCCAATGAAATTGTAATGTACCTGTTGTATTGATTCATATGCAATAAGCTCTGACAATCCGCATCAACTTGTTAAATCTTTTATGTAGCTTGGTTGATGCATCAATAATCTGTCCATTAGTGAGCCCCAGTTAGGGTAATCACCCCTATCTTTCCTCTAAGATAAAAGAATGCATCCTTAGGTAAAGGTTTTGTGAATATGTCTACAATTTGTTCTTTAGTATTCACATATTCCAACCTTACTTCCTTGTCCTGAACCAAATCCCTCAATAAATGATACTTTATTGCAATAGGTTTAGTATTAGTATGCATCACAGGGTTCTTTGAAATGTTAATAGCACTAGGGTTGTCACGTTAGATAATAACTGGTTCTTTGATTTCCTCCTTCATACCTGACAATAGTTGTTTGAACCATATAATAGTTGAACAATTTATTGTTGCAGCAACATACTCTGCCTCTACTGTAGACTGAGAAATGCAATTCTATTTCTTACTGGTCCAAGAGACTAACCTCTTACCAAGAAATAATGCTCCACCACTGGTGTTCTTTCTGTCATCAACACTACCTGCCCAATCAACATCAACAAAAGGCTTCAAATCAAATTTTCCTTCTTTCTTATACCATAATCCATAATCTTCAGTACCCTTAAGATATCTCAAAATCCTTTTGATAGCCATCAAATGATTCTCTCTAGGATTAGTTGAAAACCTTGCAACAATACCAATTGCTAATGCAATATTAGGTCTAGTGTGAACAACATATTGAAGTTTACCAATCATGGATCTATAGGTAGTATAATTTACCTCTTTTGAGTCATCATCCTTAGACAACTTATGTCTAGTAGACATAGGTGTTCCAACTGGTCTGGAATCTTCCATTCCAAATTTCTTCAGTATCTCTTTGATGTATTTAGAATGAGTAATGTAGATACCATCATTAATCTGATGAACTTGTAAACCAACAAAGAATTTGATTTCTCCAAACATAGACATCTCAAATTCCTTACTCAAAGGTTCAGAGAATGCTTTGCATAAATCATCATATCCAGTGAATAGTATTTCATCAAAAAATATCTCTGCTAATAGTGTCTTGTTCTGAGATCCTTCTTTTATGTACAAGCTACTAATGTCATTAGTTCTTTGAAATCCAATACTTACTAGATAACCATTCAATCTTTCATACCAAGCTCTAGGAGCTTGCTTTATTCCATACAAGGCTTTGTGCAATTTTCAAAACACATTCCTTTTGTTAGGATCAACAAAACCTTCAGGTTGCTCAATATTGAATTCCTCTTCCTAAATTCCATTGAAGAATGCAAATTTTACATCCATTTGGTATACCTTGAATCCTTTATGTGTTGTGTATGCCAGAAGAGTCCTGACTCCTTCAAGTCTTTCAATAGGAGCAAAATTTTCTCCATAATCAATACCCTCTTCTTGAGCATATCCTTTACAGACTAATCTTACCTTGTTTCTAGAAACTTCACCTTTTTCATTCATCTTGTTTCTAAAAACCCACTTAGTACCAATCACATTCTTGTCTTTTGGTCTAGGCACAAGAGTCTAGGTTTTGTTCTTTTCTATCTTCTCAATTTATTCATTCATGGCTTCTATCCAACTTTCATCATTCAATGCATCTTTAATGGATCTAGGTTCAATTTCACTAAGCATGTACCTATAAGTTTGTTCCTTATCATTATATCTTATATCTGATCTCCAATTATTTCCTCAGGTGCATGATTCCTTTTGACATATTTGGCAAGTACAGGTTCCTTCCTATTTGATTCTGGGCTTGCTCCACTTGGTTCACCATGCTCAAACATTTTATTTTGCTCTTCTGACCGAGACTCAGGTTCCACTATCTGAGACTCGAGTGCCTTTGTCTGTGACTCGAGTGCCTCTGTCTGCAACTCGGGTGCCTCTGTCTGCAACTCGGGTGCCTCTATCTTTGACTTGATTCCCTCTGTCTGCGACTCAGTTTATTTTGTCTGAGACTCGGTTTCAACAGTTAGCAGATCGGGTTTCACCAGTTGCAACAAGGTTTGTGTTGATGAATTCAGTGGTTGACATGGTCATTGTCCAATCACCATTACATGTCTCTTAGGTATAATATCAGGTTCAAAAGACACAAATTTTTTGTATTCCTCATGCTCTTTACTGCTCTATTCTTAACTTCTCTGTGCAAACTCATCAATCTTTACATGTACGCTTTCTATGACTTCATGAGTAGCAAGATTCAAACATTTATATCCTTTGCTTCTACAGGAGTAGCCTAGGAATATACCTTCATCACCTTTTACATCAAATTTTCCATTTCTTTCTTCCTTCAAGATGTAATATTTACTTCCAAATACTTTGAAATAATGAACATTGGGTTTATAGCCATATTATAATTCAAAATGTGTATGCTCGGTACCTTTCTTCAGTTGAACTCTATTCAAGGTGTGAATTGCAGTGCTAATAGCTTCCTTCCAGTATTTGGTTGCAACATTCTTTTCAATCATCAAGGTTCTTGCACAATCCATAATAGATATCTTTCTTTTTTTTGCTATCCCATTTTGTTGTGGTATACCTGGGGGAGATACTTGTCTCTTAATTCCTCTTTCATTGTAGAATTCATTGAACTCATTAGAAATGAATTCACCTCCTCTATCAGATCTTAGGCATTTAAGTTTATTTACTGTTTCCTTCTCAGCTCTGGCAAGGTACCACTTAAACTTCTAAAAAGATTCTGATTTTTCTTTGAGAAACATAACAGTCATCATTCTAGAATGTTCATCAACAAATAGAATGAAATACTTCTCCCCTATGTAACTTGTGGTTCTAATTGGTCCACATAGATCAGTATGCACTAACTTCAGGACTTCTTCAGTATTGTAATTCTTTCTCTTGAAGCTAGTTTTGCCCATCTTCCCAATTTGACATTGTTTGCATATTCCCAATTCAGTTTTATTCATAATAGGAATACCTCTTACTCTTTTTTTCTTTCTTATGTTGACCAGGTTATCAAAGTTCACATGACACAATATTTTATGCCATAACCATCTTTCTTCTACTTGTGCAATAAAACATGAACTTTCAGTGAGATCAAGATAGAATAGATTACCTTTTGTTTGCCTGCCAGTTCCAACTAGGTTTCCTTTACCATCTAGGAGCTTAGCCTTACCATTCATGAATTATACCTTGAAACCAATGTTATTTATTTGTACCACACTTAGTAAATTACACCTTAGTCCTTCAACCCAATAATAATTATCACATTTGATTCCTTCAGTTAGAGCAATGCAACCTTTACCTTTCACATAACAAAGTTCATCATTCCCAAAAATGATACTCTCACCATCATAGTGCTCAAGATGTTTAAATTTAGTTTTATCACCAGTCGTGTGGTGAGAAGAACCATTATCAATTATCCAAGTGTCATTCTTGCTAATATGAGAGTAAAGTGTAGTCTTTTCATTATCTTCATTGTCTGACTCGTCCTTAATAGCAATGTAAACCATTTCATCTTCATCTTCATCACTATCAAAATATTTTTCAATATAACAAGATTTCATACCTTTGTCCTTGTAGGTTTTATAGCTCTTAAAATCTTTCTTGCCTTTGTACTTGTTGAAATTTCTCTCACCTTTGTCTTCTTTGTTTGGACACTTAGCAGCAATGTGACCAACCTAATCACATGAAAAGAAAATCAATGATATTCTTCCTTTGTACTGTCCTTTTCCTTTGACATCTCTATTTGCAAGTAATTCTTCAATGATTTTTAGATCTTCATCATGAGAATCATCATCACTATCACTGTCAATCTATTTTCCTTTTGAGTTTCTATCTCTCTTACCAAGGTTTAGTTTATCTTTGAATACAGACTCAAAATTGCTAGGATTAGGAGAATAATTGTCAAAATTGTCCAACTCAAAAGATGTTATCCTTCCAACCAATGCATCTAGAGTTATATCATTACTGTACCTCATCTCTTGTATAGCTGAAACTATAATTGCATAGATATGAAGTAAAGTTCTCAATACCTTACTAACCAATGTTCTGTCTTCAATTGTTCCACCATAAGCTCTGATGGCACTGACACTTTTCTTGATTCTTTCATTGTATTTTGTAATGTCTTCTCCTTCTTTCATTTTCATCTGATCAAACTGACCTCTGAGACTTTTTTCTTTGGCTCTCTTTGCATTGTCATCTCCTCCATGGACATCATGTAGTTTCTTTTACATATCATAGGAAGTAGGGCAGTCCTTAACTTCATCAAATTTTGAATAGCTAAGTGAAGAAGCTATATCAATCATCATTATGTTGTGATTCTTCATGTCCACCATCTGATCCACATACATAGGTCTTTGTGGTTCTATATACTTGCAGTCCAAGAATTGTAAACCAATATATCCAATAGTAGATAGATGTAGCCTCATCAAATCTTTCCATGCAACGAAGTTGTCCTTGTTAAGTTTTGGGATTTCCCTTGTGTAAGACATCTCTAATCTTTATCTTAGGCCTTATAACCTTCCCTGAAAGAACCAAATGCTCTGATACCAATTGTTTGAAATTAGTTGAGTAAGTGAGAGGGGAAGGGTTAATCACTTACTCCAAAAAAAAAACCTTATCCCTTAGATGTCTTAATCAAAGTTATCACTGTTACTCTCTTTACAAAGATATTCTTAAGATATTAACTGTGATTATCCTTTAGTGATTAAGTGAAAAAACATAAAGCATAAATAAAATGACATAAACAAAGATGACACCAGGATTTAACATGGAAACCCAATTTGGGAAAACCACCAATTGAAACTAGTTATTATTTTCACTCTTTTGAAGTGAGCCCTTTTAAGAGCCTACGTTGTTAAAGGTTACAAAAACACACTATTAGGTGTGACCCTGTTAAAGTATTTAATCACCCTATAAGGAGTGGCCTTGTTAGAGGTCTTCAAACACTTCAATGTAGAAATGCCACCTTGTGAGAGGATTTATAACAGACTATTAAGTCTACTATGTAAAGAGGTTTTGATCACTGCTACAATTGTTAGAGAGTAATAATGGACTGACCTGTTTGAAGAAGCAATTGTCTTTGCTGATTCGTATCTCTATTCTAGCTTTAAACTATATCCTCACTGATCAAATATTCTTATGCAACTCTGTCTGGATATTTTGTCCTTAATCAGAATCCCATCTGATTTTGCCTTCACTCTTCATATCACAAACTCACACATTCCATCCAAACTTGACCATGTATATATATGATAAGCCTTGTCAAGTTGGCTTGAATAACCTTCCAAATAATAATAAAACTCAAGTCTGTCGGTTGTATTTAACTAATTAAACATAAAATGTAAAATATTTTTTGTCGGGTGACACTAAATGCATAACTCGGTTAACACTATAATCCTTTAATGCCCAACCATTACTGTATTTCCTGAGTGAACTCAGATAGAACTGAAAATCACTTTGGTCTTCTTTAATCCCTGAGAGAACTTGGCATACACTGACTGTGCTCGGTTTGGGTATAGACATTTGTGTAACATCACTATATTTGTTTATACATCAATGAAAATATACAATTGAATAATTGTCTTCAACAATCTCCGTCTTTGGCATTGATGACAACACAACATGTCATAATACAAAGAATTTTAGAGCAACATAAACAAGGATAAAATTTTATTAATGTCCTTAGATTTATTCTTATTCTCATCTAGAAAACTCCCTCTGTCTTCACAATCACTAAAATACAGATTTCTCCCTCTTACATCAATCTCTATTTCTGAAAAAATTTCTCCCTCTGTCATCAATCATCTTTTCTTTTAATAATTTCTTTTGTGTGACATCAATAATCTCTCCCTTTTTGACAACCAATGCCAAAGACACCATCCAATAAAGTTGTAATGTACATATTGTACTAATTCATATGCAATAAGCTCTGACAATTTGTATCAACTTGTTAAATCTTTTATGTAGCTCGGTTGATGCATCACTAATCTATCCATTAGTGAGCCTTGGTTAGGGGAATCAACCCTAGCTTTCCTCTAAGATATAAGAATACATCCCTAGGTAAAGGTTTTGTGAATATGTATGCAATTTGTTCTTTAGTATTCACATATTCCAACCTTACTTCCTTGTCCTGAAACAATTCCCTCAAGAAATGATACTTTATTGCAATATGTTTAGTCTTAGTATGCATCAAAAGGTTATTTTAAATGCTAATAGCACTAGTGTTTTCACATTAGATAATAAATGGTTCTTTGATTTCATCCTTCATACCTGACAACAGTTGTTTGAACCATATGATATTTGAACAATTTACTGCTACAGAAACATACTCTGCCTTTGCTTTAGACTTAGAAATGCAATTATGTTTCTTATTGGTCCAAGAGACTAACCTCTTACCAATAAATAATGCTCCACCATTGGTGCTCTTTCTATCATCAATACTACATACCCAATCAACATCAGTAAAAGTCTTCAAATCAAAGTTTCCTTCTTTCTTATACCATAATCCATAATCTTCAATACCCTGAAGATATCTCAAAATCCTTTTGATAGCCATAAAATGATTCTCTCTAGTATTTGTTGAAAACCTTGCAACAATACCAATTGCTAATGCAATATCAGGTCTGGTGTGAACAACATATTGAAGTTTACCATTCATGGATCTGTAGGTAGTTTTATTTACCTCGTTTGAGTCATCATCCTTAGACAACTTATGTCTAGTAGACATAGGTGTTCCAACTAGTCTATGGTGTAGGTAACCAAAGCCATATCCTTCATGTTCTTCCCTGGGATGGATTAGGATCCTTCGAGATCAATTGATAAATAAGAATGATGTAATAAGCCCAAGTGTGAGATCTTTTGGATCCTAGGTGCAATTATAAACCAGGATGCCAAAATGATCAAATGGGAATAAAATGGTGTTTTCTAGGTTTTTCAATAGGTATTAGGTCATTAGGACATGTTTTGAGGTCAATTGAGGCATTACATAATCCTAGTGTGCAAAATGTTGCAAATTGACAAAATTGTCAAAAATGTGTTTTGACAACGTTGACAACTTTACGAAAGTTGCTCGGATTAGTTAAAAAGTTGCAACTTTAGTTCATAAAATTTTTAATTATAGTTATGACCATTGAAACTGGTATTTAAATATGTTTTAATCTCATTCATGGGTTGGTAATGGATGTACAGACATTTGGAAAAGAAGACAAATAAGAAATTTTGTTATTTTGGGTACAATCGTTGTTGTTTTCATTTTTCAGATTCTGTATGGATTGGTATAGATGAAAAACCTATTGATTTTGATTGCTTAGTGTTCTATCATAACTTTTCCTTTGGTTTGGGGTGATTTGGTTTTGTTTTGTGTGAGAATAAGAATTTACAAGTTCACTGGTTTTGTAAACCCCTGAAACTGAGGGTATTTTGGTTATGGAACCCTAACTTACTTTCCCACAGTGGGAAAAGCATGGACCTTTGGGAAATGAAATTTAGGGGAGTGGTATTAGTGATTCTAGAGTCCCAGAAGTAGAGGATTCCATTTGGTGGGTTTACCACCCAGCCCTAGGTCACATGTCCCTATGTATTTGACCAGGAGAGTAGGGGAAAGAGTGGATAACTAGTCTCAAAGATTGAAGAGACTTTAGGAATGGTTGTGATCAACTATTTAGAGGTTAGGGAAGAGTCCTAAGGGTTTTATTTGTTTTCATGCACCCATATTCATATCATTTCTTTGTATTCCAAGCCTAGTCAGGCCAATTAGGCTTGTGGACAGAGTGATAGTTTGATGCTACAAGAGTGAAGTCAGAATTCCATCTCTTGGGGTCTTAAGGAAAAGGATAAAGGGTATCCTAAAAGGTAAGGATATTACTAAGTCCTTTGGAGAAAGTGAAATTTATCCACCAAAAATAGTGTATATAAGGCTATAAGCTTGATTATCCTAAAGTGAGTAGGATAGGTTGTGGGTGTGTAGGAACTCAAAAGGTGAGTTATTCCTAGTTTATTAGGTCATAATAAGACCTCCCCACCATTGAATTACATTCCCATATATTTGGCATAGAAAATCCATCATTTTGTTCATTTGAGGGAAATGATCCCTAAAAGCCAAATTGGATCCAAGTTGTAAAAAGTCCCTAGGAGTCAAGGAAGGTTGTGGCAAGGTAATTCCACTAGATAAAGGATGTATAGACCCCCTAGAAGTTATTGGATCAAGGAGGAGGCTTAAGAAAGGGTTTGGATATTCTTCTAGTTGAAGAAGACCAATCTAGGTTGTGTGGCTGCTTACTCTGCATCAAGTGGTATCAAAGCCACTAAGAACCTAATTAGAAGGAAGAAGTAAAGACACAATATCTGAAAATGAGGATGGAGAGAGGGAGACCCCTCTGAGAATAACCAATGTTGAGTTGGCCAAATTGGCCAAGGAACAAATGGCAGAAAGCTAGGCAGTAAGAGAAGAGAATGGAGCCATGAAGAGAGAGTTGGATAAAATGAGAGGGAAGGTAGACAGAGGAGTACAAGAAGACTCTAAAGAAGAATAAGAGCCTCTACAGGATAGACAAACATTGCCTACAGATCATAGAGCCATGTTGGAAGCCCTGAGAAGTTAGGGAGAAAAGACACCAAGGCTAACCTCCCTATGTTTTGTGGAAAATTAAATCCAAAAGAATGTGTGGATTGGGTTGAAGCCCTAGACAACCACTTTGAATGTGATAGGGTACCTAAGAACTAAAAAGTGAGAATTCCAAAGTCAAAAATGAAGGGCTTGGCCCTTAGTTGGTGGAACTTCCTTCAGAATGAGAAACTTGATGAAGGGAAGGAGAAAATAGCCACCTGGAGAATGAAGATAGAGATCAAGAAGCAATTCATACCTGAAGAATATGAAATCCTAATACACCAGAAGTTACAAGGTCTAAGGCAAAAGGACTTAAATGTGAGTGCATATACTGAGGAGTTTTACAAACTCACTTTGAGAGCCAAAGTTCCTGAGAATGAGAAGCAGAAGTTGGCTAGGTACTTGAATGGGATCAAGTACTCCATAAGAGATGAGTTGGATTTGTTCAACCCCAAAATAGTGCATCTATGCTATCAGATGACACTAAAGATAGAGGATAAACAAAGGAGGAAGAGTGACTCCCAAAATAGAGGGAGATGTGGAAATTTCAGAGCTAGAGGAAGGTTTGGTGGTAGAGGACCATCTAACAATTTTTTTGCAGAATACAGTGGTCAAGAAAACTAGGAAGGGGAGACAAATCCTAAAGGAGGATTCAGAGGAAGGAGACCCAATGGGAGAGGAAGATTTGGAGGAAGAACACCAGGAGTATTCACTGGCAAATGTTTCACTTGCAATCAGATAGGACACCAGTCCTCTAGATGTTCAGAGAAGAATGCAGGAAATAACCAAGGTAGAGAAAGGAGAGTCCACCTTGCTTAAGAAGAAGACACACAAAGTGTACAAGAGCCAAGAGGGAATTTTGATCCAGAAGAAGGAGAATACTTGATGTTCAAAAGGACTATTGAAGACAGTTGCAGACAAAGAACCACCTCAGAAAAAGACTCTCTTTAGGACAACATGTAAGGTGAAAGGTAAAGTGTGTAAGGTAATAGTAGATTCTGGTTCAACAGATAATCTAGCATCCATAGAAATGGTTAGAAATCTTGGATTGAAGAAGTTACCTCACCCTAACCCCTATAAGGTCTCATGGTTAAACAAAGAGCAACAAGCTCTTGTAAATGAACAAGTTTGTGTGGAGTTTCAGGTAGGAGACTACAAAGACAAGATTTTGTGTGATGTTGCAGAAATGGATGCCTGCCACCTATTATTAGGAAGGCCTTGGCAGTATGATGTGAACTCAAGACATGATGGGAGAAGAAATGTTTATGTGCTTACTAAGGATGGAAGGGAGTATACAATGAGACCCTTACCAGATGATGGGAAAGAAACACACCAAGTGACTAGTGTGTTAGTTGTAGGCGAAAAGGAGTTTTTGAAGACCCTTAAAGGAAAGGACACCCCTTGTTTTTCCATTGTGGTAAAACCAAGAAGAGAAGAAAGGAAAGTAGTAAGAGAAAAGGAACAAGAGAGGACAATAGGGCCCAAGGAAGTACAAATTTTTTAAATATGTACAAGGAGATCATTGTAGACAGTACCACAGATACACTTCCACCAGTCAGAGAGGTAAGTCATTGTATTGATCTTATACCAGGGTCTACTTTTCCCAATAAGGCTACATATAAATTGACACCAGATCATAATGAGGATTTGGCTAGACATGTTGAATAATTTCTTAAGAAAGGATTCATTAGAAGGAGCATCAGTCCTTGTGCAGTCCCTCCACTATTGGCTCCAAAGAAAGAGGGTACATGGAGGATATGTATTGACTCTAGAGCCATAAACAAGATAACTATTAGATACAGATTCCCTATTCCAAGAATGGGGGACTTAATGGATTGCCTAGGAGGGGCTAGATATTACTCCAAGTTGGACTTGAAAAGTGGGTACCATCATATCTGAATTAGACAGGGGGATGAATGGAAGACTGCATTCAAGACCAATTAAGGACTCTATAAATGGTTGGTCATGCCCTTTGGCCTCTCAATCGCTCCAAGAACATTCATGAGGCTCGTGAATAAAGTGTTGAAAACTTTTATTAATCATTTTTTGGTTGTATATATAGATGACTTATTGATTTATAGTAGGAATAGAGAAGAGCATCTAACCCACTTGGAGTTGGTTTTTGAAAGGCTTAAACAAGAAAAGTTAAAGGTCAATTTGGATAAATGTGTCTTCTTGCAGGAAGAATTTGTGTTCCTTGGATTTTTCATCTCAAGGGGAAATCTCAAAATGGATCCAGAGAAGGTGGAAGCCATACTCAATTAGCCCACACCAAGGACTGCTAGTGAGGTAAAAAGTTTTCATGGACTAGCCAATTTTTATAGAAAGTTTATTAGGGTTTTAGCAATGTTTGTGCCCCTATGATTGACACAATAAAGGGTGGAAGAAAGTGTCATTTTGTATGGACAAATGAAGCAGAGAAATATTTTGAGTACTTGAAAAGGAGCGTATCAGAAGAACCCATATTAGTTTTGCCCGATTTCAAGAAAATGTTCACAATAGAATGTGATGCTAGCAATAGGGCCATAGGGGGGTCCTAAGTCAAGAAGGAAAACTAGTTGCCTTCTTTAGTGAGAAGTTGAATGAGGCAAAACAAAGGTATTCAACTTATGATTTGGAAATGTATGCAATGGTTCAATCTTTATGGAAATGGAGGCATTATTTGTTTCCTAAGGAGTTCATAGTTTATACTGATAATCATACTTTGATATTTTTGAATAGACAAGACAAATTGAACCATAGACACATTAAGTGGGTGGAATACATCCAAGCATACAATTTCACCATTAAACACAAGAAGGGTATAACCAATAAGGTTGCAGATGCCCTTAGTAGAAGGAATCTGACCATTCAAGAAGTCAGATTGGAAAGTGTTGGAATCAATTCCATGAAGGGGATGTATGAACAGGATGAAGACTTTTCAGAGGCATACCAAGTATACGAGGATATGAGTGATAGATATCACAGTGATTTTGTAGACTACATGTTGCAGGAAGAGTTACTTTTCAGAGGAAGTCAACTTTGTATCCCAAGGGGATCCATGAGAGAGAACATCATAAGGGAGAAGCATTATGGAGGCTTATGAGGTCACTTTGGATTGGATAAATCTTTGGAGATGGTAAGAAGGTTCTATTTCTAGCCCAAAATACAGACAGAGGTAAGATAGTTTGTTGAGAAGTGCATGGTTTATCAAAAAGCCAAGGGTAGATCATCCAATGCAAGATTGTATTACCCTTTACCCATCCCAATGAAGCCTTGGGACTCCATAATCATGGACTTTGTATCGGGCTTACCAAGAACCAAATAGGGATATGACAGTATATATGTGGTAGTAGATAGGTTTTCCAAAATGGCCCATTTCCTACCTTGTAAAACTACCCATGATGCCTCTCATATAGCAGAGATATTCTTCAAAGAAGTAGTGAGATTGTATGAATTTCCAATGAACATAGTCTCATATAGGGATTCAAAATTCCTTGCACATTTTTGGAGAACACTATGGAAAAGACTGGGGACAAATATGTCATACTCGTCAACATATCATCCTTGAATAGATGGCCAGACAGAGGTCATAAATAGGTCACTTGGGAACCTATTGAGATGTTTGATAAAATACCATGGAGCTACATGGAATACAGTAATACCATAGGCAGGAATTTGATTATAATGACTCGGTGAATAGGAGCACTGGTCATAGCCCATTTCAACTTGTATATGAGACACACCCTAGAGGTGTAATGGAGTTAATAAATATCAGTAGTATGGAAAGAAAGAGTGCACAAGCAGAAGACTTTGCAGAAGTCATGAAGAAACTTCACCAAGAAGTCAAGAGAAGACTTGAACAAACTTTAGGGAAATACAAAGAGATAGAAGATAAAAGAAGAAGGTATGTGTGGTATAAGGTAGGGGACATGGTGATGATCCACCTCTGAGCAGAGAGACTTCTTAAAGGGAAGTATACCAAATTGATGATAATAAGTTGGGACCCTTCAAGATATTGTAGAAATGTGGCAATAATGCCTATAAAATTGATTTACCTCCACACATTGGATTATCTAACACCTTCAATGTATGTGATATTTATGCCTATAAAGGTTCTAATGTCTTTGATGCAGGTCTAGAAGGAACACAAGAAGCTGCATAAATTCAATGACTTCCTCATCCAAAGAAACATGCAGTTGAAGCCCTCTTGGACACAAAGTTTAGTAAACAAACCAGGAGGAGAGCATATCAAGAGTATCTAATCAAGTGGAAGGACAAGCCATTGGAACATGCTACATGGCTAACAGAGAAGGACATTGAGAAGATGGGCCTCAAAATTGTAGACATTACAACTTAAGGGACTTGAGTTTCAGTGGACTGAGGTGTATGGTATAGGGAACCAAAGCTATATCCTTCATGTTCTTCCCTAGGATGGATTAGGATCCTTTGGGATCAGTTGATAACTAAGAATGATGTAATATGCCCAAGTGTGAGATCTTTTGGATCCTAGGTGCAATTATAAACCAGGATGCCAAAATGATCAAATGGGCATAAAATGGTGTTTTATAGGTTTTTCAATAGGTATTAGGTCATTAGGACATGTTTTGAGGTCAATTGAGGCATTACATAAGCCTGGTGTGCAAAATGTTGCAAATTGACAAAATTGTCAAAAATGTTGTTGGACAACATTGACAACTTTTCAAAAGTTGCTCGGTTTAGTTGAAAAGTTGTAACTTCGGTTCATAAAAATTTGAATTATATTTATGACCATTGCAACTGGTATTTAAACATGTTTTAAGTCCATTCGTGGGTTGGCAATGAAAGTATGGACATTTGGAAGAGAAGACAAATAAGAAATTCTGTTATTTTGGGTACAGTCGTTGTTGTTTTCATTTTACAGATTCTATATGGATTGGTATAGATGAAAAACCTATTTATTTTGATTTCTTAGTGTTCTATCAGAACTTTTCCTTTGGTTTGAGGTGATTTGGTTTTGTTTGGTGTGAGAATAAGAATTTACAAGTTCACTGGTTCTATAAACCCCACAAACTGAGGGTATTTTGGTTATGGAACCCTAACTTACTTTCCCACCATGGAAAAATCACTTCCCTTTGGTAAATTCAATTTAGGGGAGTTTTCTTAGTGATTCCACAGGCCTAGAAGTAGAGGACTCCATTTGATGGGTTTACCACCCAGCCCTAGGTCAAATATCTCTATATATTTGACTAGGAGAGTAGGGGAAAGAGTGGCTAACTAGTCTCAGAGATTGAAGAGACTTTAGGAATCATTTGGATCAACCATTTAGAGGTCAGGGAATATTCATAAGGGGTTGAGTTTCTTTCATGAACCCATCTTCATACCATTGCTTTGTATTCCAAGCCCGGTCTGACCAATTAGGCCTGTGGACAGAGTGATAGTTTGATGTTACAAAAGTGAAGTCAGAATTACATCTCTTGGGGTCTAAAGGAGAAGGATAAAGGGTATCCTAAAAGGTAAGGATATTACTAAGTCCTTTTGATAAATTGAAAGTTATCCACCAAAAATAGTGTATGAAAGGCTACAAGCTTGATTGTCCTAAAGTGAGTAGGATAGGTTGTAGGTGTGTAGGAACTCAAAAGGTGAGTGATTCCTAGTGTATTAGGTTAGAATAAGACCTCCCCACCATTGAATTAAATTCACATATAGTTGGGATAGAAAATACTTCATTTTGTTCATTTGAGGGAAATGATCCATAAAAGCCAAATTGGATCCAAGTTGTGAGAAGTCCCTAGGAGTTAGGGAAGGTTGTGGAAAGGTAATTCCACTAGAGAGAGGAGGTATAGACCCCCTAGAAGTTATTTTATCAAGGAGGAGGCTTAAGGAAGGGATTGGAGATTATTCTAGTTGAAGAAGACCAATCTAGGTTGTGTAGCTGCTTGCTCTGCATCAGTCTGGAATCTTCCATTCCAAATTTCTTCAATATCTCTTTGATATATTTATACTAATTAATATAGATAGCATTCTTCATCTAATAAACTTTTAAACCAACAAAGAATTTGATTTCTCCAAACATAGACATCTCAAATTCCTTACTCATAGCTTTGGAGAATGCTTTGCATAAATCATCATATCCAGTGAATAGTATATCATCAAAATATCTCTTTGCTAATAGTATCTTGTTCTGAGATCCTTATTTTATATACAAGATACTATTTTCATTAGTTCTCTGAAATCCAATACTTACTAGATAACCATGCAATCTTTTATACTAGGCTCTAGGAGCTTGCTTCAGTCCAACAAGGTTTTGTACAATTTGTAAACCATATTCCTTTTGTTCGGATCAAAAAAACCTTTAGGTTTCTCAATATAGAATTCCTCTTCCATAATTCCATTCAAGAATGTATATTTTACATCCATTTGGTATACCTTGAATCTTTTATGTGCGGTGTATGCCAGAAGACTTCTGACTCCTTCAAGTCTTACAACAGGACCAAAATTTTCTCCATAATCAATACCCTCTTCTTGAGCATATCCTTTACACACTAATCTTTCCTTGTTTCTAGAAAATTCACCTTTTTCATTCATCTTGTTTCTGAAAACCCACTGATTACCAATCACATTCTTATGTTTTGGTCTAGGCACAAGAGTCCAGTTTTGTTCTTTTCTATCTGCTCAATTTCTTCATTCATTCCTTCTATCCAAATTTCATCATTCAATGGATCTTTAATATATCTAGGTTCAATTTTACTAAGCAAGCATGTACCTTTAAGTTTGTTCCTTGTCATTATAAATTATGTCTTATCTCCAATTATTTTCTCAAGTGCATGATGTCTTCTGACATATTTGGCAAGTACAGGTTCCCTCCTCTTTGATTTTGGGCTTGCTCCACTTGGTTCACCATGCTCAAACATTCTATTCTGATCTTGTGACAGAGACTTGAGTTCCACTTTCTGATACTCGGGTGCCTCTCTCTGTAAATTGGGTGCCTCTATCTGTAACTCAGTTCCCTCTATATGTGACTCAGTTTCAATAGTTAGCATCTTGGGTTTCACAGGTTGCAACAAGGTTTATGCTGATGAATTCAGTGGTGGACATGATTGTTGTCCAATAACCATTGCATGTGTCTTAGGTATAGTATCAAGTTCATAATACACAAATTTTTTCTAGCCCTCAGGCTCTTTACTGCTTTGTTCTTCACTTCTCTCTACAAACTCATCAATCTTTACATGTACACTTTCTATATCTTTATGAGTAGCAAGATTCAAAAATTTATATCCTTTTCTTCTATAGGAGTAGCCTAGGAATATACCTTCATCACCTTTTACATCAAATTTTCCATTTCTTGTTTCCTTCAAGGTGTAACATTTACTTCCAAATACTTTGAAATAATGAACATTGGGTTTATAGCCATACCATAATTCAAAAGGTGTATGCTTAGTACCTTTCTTCAGTTGAACTCTATTCAAGGTGTGAATTGCAGTACTGATAGATTCCTTCTAGTATTTTCTTGCAACATTCTTTTCAATCATCAAGGTTCTCATACAATCCATAATAGATCTGTTTCTTCTTTCTTCTAACCCATTTTATCGTGGTGTACTTGGGGAAGATACTTGTCTCTTAATTGCTCTTTCATTGCAGAATTCATTGAACTCATTAGAAATTAATTCACCTCCTCTATCAGATTTTAGGCATTCAAGTTTCTTTCTTATTTCCTTCTCAACTCTGGAAAGGTACCACTTCAACTTTTGAAAAGCTTCTGATTTTTCTTTGAGAAACATAACAGTCATCATTCTTGAATGGTCATCAACAAATAGAATGAAATAATTCTCTCTTGTGTATCTTTTGGTTCCAATTAGTCCACATAGATCAGTATGCACTAACTCCAAGACTTCTTCAGTATTGTAATTCTTGCTCTTGAAGCTAGTTTTTTCCATCTTCCCAATTTGACATTGTTTGCATATTGCCAATTCAGGTTTCTTCATAATAGGAATACCTCTTACTCTTTTGTTCTTGCTTATCTTGACCAAGTTATCAAATTTCACATGACACAATCTTTTATGCCATAACCAAATTTCTTCTAATTGTACAATAAAACATGAAATTTCAGTGAGATCGAAATAGAATAGATTACCTTTTGTTTTCCTGGTAGTTCCAACTAGGTTTCCTTTACCATCCAGGAGCTTGGCCTTACTATTCATGAATAATACCTTGAAACCAATGTTATTCATTTGTGCCACACTTAGTAGATTACGCCTTAGTCCTTCAACCCAATAAGCATTATCACATTTGATTCCTTTAGTTAGAGCAATGTAACCTTTAACTTTCACATAACAAGGTTCATTATTCCCAAAAATGACACTCCCACCATAATAGTGCTCAAGATGTTCAAATTTAGTTTTATCACCAGTCATGTGGTGAGAACAACCTCTATCAATTATCCAAGTGTCAGTCTTGCTAATATGAGAGTAAAGTGCAGTCTTTTCATTATCTTCATTGTCCGACTCATCCTTAATAGCAATGTAAACCATTTCATCTTCATCTTCATCACTATAAAAATATTTTGCAATATAAAAAAATTTCTTACCTTTGTCCTTGTAGCTTTTATATCTCTTGAAATCTTTCTTTCCTTTGTACTTGTTGAACTTTTTATCACTTTTGTCTTCTTTGTTTGGACACTTAGTAGCAATGTGACCAACCTCATCACATGAAAAGAAAATCAATGGTATTCTTCCTTTGTATTGTCCTTTTCCTTTGGCATCTCTCTTTGCAAGTAATGCTTCAATTATTTCTAGATCTTCTTCATCAGAATCATCATCACTATCACTATCAATCTATTTTCCTTTTGAGTTTCTATTAGTCTTACCAAGTTTTAATTTATCTTTAAATGCAGACTCAAAATTTCTAGGATTAGGAGAATCATTATCAAAATTGTCCAGCTCAAAAGATGTTAGCCTTCCAACCAATGTATCTAAAGTTATATCATTACTGCACCTCATCTCCTGAATAGATGAAACTCTAATTGCATAGATAGGAAGTAAAGTTCTTAATACCTTACTAACCATTTTTTTGTCTTCAATTATTCCACCAGCAGATCTAATGGCACTGGCACTTTTCTTAATTCTTTCATTGTATTTTTTAATGTCTTCTCCTTCTTTCATTTTCATCTGACCAAACTAACCTCTGAGACTTTCTACTTTGGCTCTCTTTACATCGTCATCTCCTCCATGTATATCATGTAGTTTCTTCAACATATCATAGGCAGTAGGGAAGTCCTTAATTTCATCAAATTCTAACTAGCTGAGTGAAGAAGCTATATCAATGATCATTATGTTGTGATTCTTCATGTCCATAATCTGATCCACATACATAGGTCTCAATGGTTCTATATACTTGTGGTCCAAGAATTGTAAACCAGTATCTCCAATAGTAGATAGACGTAGCCTCATTAAATTTTTCCATGCAATGAAGTTGTCCTTTTTAAGTTTTGGGATCTCCCTTCTACAAGACATCTCTGATCTTTAGCTTAGGCCTTGAAACCTTCCCTGAAAGTACCAAATGCTTTGATACCAATTGTTGGAAATGAGTTGATTAACTGAGAGGGGAGGGGTGAATCAGTTACTCCAAAAAAAAATCCTTGTCCCTTGGATGTCTTAATCAAACTTATCACTATTACTCGATTAACAAAAATATTCTTAAGATATTAACTATATTTATCCTTTAGTGATTAAGCGCAGAAACATAAAGCATATAGAAAATACCATGAACAAATATGACACCAAGATTTAACATGGAAACCCATTTTGGGAAAACTACCAATTGCAACTAGTTATTATTTTTCACTCTTCTAAAGTGAGCCCTGTTAGGAGCCAACCCTATTAAAGGTTACAAAAACACACTATTAGGTGTGACCCTATTAGAGGATTTAATCACCCAGCAAGGAGTGGACTTGTTAGAGGTCTTCAAACCCTTCAATGTGGAAATTTCACCTTGTGAGAGGATTTATAATAGACTGTTAAGTCTACTCTGTAAAGAGATTTGGATCATTGCTACAATTGTTAGAGAGTAACAATGGATTGACCTGTTTGAAGAAGCAACTGTCTTTGCTGATTCAAATCTTTGCTATGGCTTTAAACTGTATCCTCACAGATCAAATATTCTTATGCAGCTATGTCTATATATTTTGTCCTTAATCAAAATCTTATCTGATTTTGCCTTCACTCTTCATATCACAAACTCACACATTCAATCCAAACTTGACCATGTATATATATGATAATCCTTGTCAAGTCAACTTGAATAACCTTCCAAATAATAATAAAACTCAAGTATGTAGGTTGCATTTAACCAATTAAACATAAAATGTAAACTATTGTTTGTTGGCTGACACTAAATGCATAACTCAGTTAACACTGTAATCCTTTAATGCCCGACCATTACTATATTACCTGAGTGAACTCAGTTAGAACTGAAGATCACTTTGGTCTTCTTCAATGCCCAAGAGAACTTGGCATACACTGAATGTGCTTGGTTTGGGTATAGAAATTTTTGTAACATCACTACATTTGTGTATACATCAATGACAATATACAATTGAATAATTGTCTTCAACATCATTATCCTCTTCACTATCTATTACATCTCTCACCCTTTTATAATTTTTCCTACTCCCTGAAGGAATGTAGGTGGGTCTTTCATCAATTAGCCCATATGTTCTCTATGGTGGTGGACATGCTGATATTGAAGGTCTCATTCTTTTTTGAGGTGATGGAATTGTTGCCTGTAGAGATCTTTCTCGTGTCTACTTCTCATGGATCAATTCCAATTTAGCCCTTTTATCTTTCAAAGCGATCACAATTTCCTAAAAATTATCCATCAAATAATTTATCTTCATAAAGAATGGACTGGATTCCTTCAAATGATCATAATTTTAATCCATTCCTTGGACAATGCTTAGAATATTTCTATAGGTTGTCCATTTCACCTTCCTATCATCTTGTACATCTAAATCAAAATTATTTCTATTTATGTCCTCAAGAAAATTGAATTCATGATATAGAAAGGATCCTTTCATTCTGGCTCTGAACATATTGTAAAAACCTTCTGGAACACTATGTGTTTCTTTTCTAACCCCCAAATGATAAGACATAAAAAACTTCTCAAAATGGATCCAACCTCCTTTTGTAATCACAAAGTAAGGGACAATTATATAATCAGGGAATATTGTGCATTTACCCTTTCCTTTCAACTCCTTTTCCTCGATGTAGCCAATTTGCCACATCACCCCTAAAAATCCCAACCTGAGTGGTATATTATATGATAAAACATAGCGTTCTCCTAGAAAACCATATACCCTCAAGATTGTGCTAATAGGGTAGGTAATGACATATCCCCAATTGTGTTCTATCTTTAATGTTGGTGCTCTTTCCTCTAGCCTCATAAAATCATGCAATTGAAAAATATTTCTAGGTGGGTTAATTATCAACCTAGCTCTCAACCTTGATGCAAAGCAATCATCAAATCTTAAAAAACTGATATCTTACCTATCCTATGACATATCCATGCTCCAAACTTGTACCGACTCTCATTCCCATCAACTGTTCTTCTACAACTCATAGAATCTTCAAAAAAGTCTACATTTTTGTATAAGTACATATGCATTTAAAAAGAGTACCAAAAGAATGGTATTTCAATCTCACCCTTCTTTATGTCTTGCAACCCCTCATGTATCCTATCTTTGAGGTATGGGGCATAGTCATGATACACCACTGTGAAATTTGGATGTTGAATTTTGATTGACATATACATATATGTCACTGGCATAACTGTACTTGGGTGAAACCCTAGAACTTGGAATAGTGAGAAAAATTTAGCCTTGAAGTACTGAGTGAAGGCATCAATTGCGAAGGGTTCTAGTGAACTTGAGCCAATGTAGTATTGTGTTTGTCCTGCTTTAGCTAGATGGGTAGGAAGAAGATTTTCTCTGATAAAAAATTTTAACCTTATATATTCTTATTTTATCTCCTTCAAATTGATAGCCTCCAAGAAAGATATAGGATCATATAAATCAAAGACTTCTTGAATATCCTTCCTTATGATTTACAATAGGACCTCTCCTTCATTTCCCTTCGCGACCCTCAGAAAATTGGGTCATATATGTCTATCATTGCACTGAGAAATTTGACATCCATGAAAACATTGGACACTACTAATTTCCCCAAATCATATTGCCAGGCATTGGAGAAAGGAGACTAAAGATTACTCTATCCAACTCACAATCTGAAAATATCTAGACCTATCATTGGCACTCTTTCATCTGCAATATTGAATGCTTTGTCTATTAAACCCTCACCTAGGGTTTTACCTATTGTGAACCTTTGTCCCTAATACCTATCATTTTCTAATGTCTTCAATTGATCCACAAAATCATTATATAAGTTTCTCTATTAATATTTGGTTTGTCTAGAGTGGTTTCTTTGAGGTTCCATTTTAACAAACTTGGGCTTTCAATTAAAATTTTGAACAAAAGAGGAAAAATAGAGTTTTGCAAAATTTTCAATTACAAGATTAATTCCAGAAAAATTTCTACTCTATTTTATCAAAACCCAAATCCCAGAATGAGTTGGTGTCTTTTCCCATGATTTGAAAGCAATTCCTAATTCTACAGCTTTAAAACAACTAGGAAAAGCTAAAAAATGCACTTACAAATTTTTCGCACAAGAAACCCTAATTTTTCACTATAACATATCATTTTGATTTTCTTCAAGTGTGGAATCAAATTTTTCTCTTGTCTGAAGGCTTTGGTGAATGAAAATGGCTTGGAAATCATCTTTTATTCGATCTAGAACAAGCAACCAATGTTGTGTCTGCCATTAATACTCACTCAAGAAAAAAATAACTCCAATCATGATCACAAAAAAATTGAATTCTATTCATTGATCTTCCTCCATGTTGGCTCATCGAACATATTCAATTAGTCAATTTGAAATTGACCTCATATTTGGCAAGCAAGCCCATCTTATAACTAGCAAGGATTTTCCATCTCATCATCTTTACAACTCAAATCTTGGTCCCACCGTCAGCTTATTCTGGCTTAGCATGGACACGTGACATCATCTCGTGATGTCGCAATGGTTAACATCCCCACATATCTAATTATGGGATCACGAGGACCATCAAATCTAATCTTGGTTTACCAGCTCACTACAGTAATCCCTTGGCCTCTACCGATAACCTTCGAGAAACTTTTAATCCACTTTAAAATATTTGCATTCAATTTCTTCATGTGTAAAATGTTACACTTTGAGTAGCTCGACACTTTAAAAAAGGAAACAAGCATAATATATTAAAATCCCTCTTATGGTTTCTTCATATAGTCGATATGCGATAGGTGGCAATCTCCCCTAATGCTGCAATAAATAAAATATTAAATAAATAGATTCACAGCATTGCAAGGAACCCTAAAAGCTTAATTCAAAGCACTTCATTAATAAAACAAAGTTGTTTACAAGGAGACATTCGAACATGGGAAAATTAGAGCTAGGAAATAAGACTTAAGGTGATATTAAAAGGTTGGCTAGAAATAAAAATAAAACCTAAGGACAAACATGGCCCCTTTTAATGATTCAATAACCCTCAACTATTTTTAAGCCCAAAAGTAACTTCAAATTAAAACAAATGTAGGGTTTAAAATAAAAAAGACTAACACATGGAAAAACCCCTAAAACCCCAAGCTTTAAAATTATAATAGAGAGCAAGACTAATTGGATATGATAAAAATTTCACTAAGACAAAAAAGATTTTCATGGCTCATTTTGAAGTGCTATCAAAATGACCCTATATTCCACAAGTTCTTAGAGTTGGTTTAGATTAGGACAAAGAGAAATATTTCCTTATGCTTGCACATCAACATGTCAAACTACCTTATGATTTTCATGTATCAAAATTAAAAGAATCCCCTATAATAGAAGGTAATGAAATACCTCAAAGAAAGGCAAATAAGAAGCAAGCACTCCTTTGGAAGCCTTAACACAACAGATCAATGTTTTACGACAACAAATTTCTCACATACAAAATAGATCATCAACAAAGAGGTATTTAAAACTCATCCATATCCATTTGATAAGAAGATGCTAATGATACCATTCCCTCCACATTTTGAGATACTAAAATTTGACAAATACAAAGGGAATACAAATTCTTAAGACCATGTGAGAGAATTTAAGGTTAAGATGTGATTACATTTGGAATTGAGGAAATTTTAATTTTTCTATCTTATTTCCTTGATGTATGTATAGTGAAACTATAGTGTACTAGTGTTAGAATAATATTCTAACTTTTATGAGATTTCCTATGTGATGATAATGTAGATCTAATAGAAAACTATGAACTTCAAATACAATAATGATATACTTCTTTTCTTCAGAATACTTGATATGGATCTCTATTGTAACTTGTAATAATACTTGTTGATTTCTATATTTTCCAAGTTACTCTTTCAATGTGTATATATGATATAATGGGACATGTCTCCTATAGGGACATGCCTCTACATGAACTTTGTTCATGTAGAGACATATCTCAACGCGAGACATGACTCTTGACAATTATTTTAATCATTCATTTGTATTGATAACATATACCATTGAATCTAATCGATAAGGATCTATTTAAAACTTAATAACGATGATGCAAGATAGTCGATATAGTAATCGAATCACATATAATTGTTGGAGTAATAGAAAGGTGTGTACTAAGATGTGAGGGGTGAATCAGTACCCTTAAAAAAAATTCAAACAAATCTTTGTAATCATAAACTGTAATAACCGACTGTGTAGATTTCTTTCACCATACATGTAATGTTATTGCTGAAATGTAAATGCATGTAATCAAAACAATAAAACATTCATGAAACTCAAGTACACATAACACATGTATTTTGGTATCACAGAAAATCCTTGTTAGAAGGTAAAAACTGCGGTGCGGATGAGACCCACAAAGCTTCACTACTACAGTAATAAAGTAGCATGTTAGAGCTTACAAAGAATGATCACTTCTGGTGACCTTACCCTGTTAGGAGTAACAATAAGATCAATAAGATCTACCTTGTGTGAGGATTTTTCAACACAAAGTATGTGTGCACTATGTTAAGAGATTTGGGAAAAGACAGTTAAGTCTGCTATGTTAGGAGATTTAGGGTTTGCTACAATTGTTAGAGAGTAACAAAAATTTTGATCTTAACAAATACAATCTGAATATTGTGGATAATAGATCCTTTAAGTACAGTAAACTTATCACCTTGCTATGACTAATAATACCTTTTGTACTACTCGATAGCCTTGTCTCTGTTCTGAAAATTGAATGCTTCAATGAAGTCCTTGTTCTAAAACCCTTGTCTAATCTCCTGATGTCCTTAGTGCAGCGACTACTTGATCACAATTTGATCATCATACATTACAAAATGACATAGATTATCATTACATATATCAACCCTCTTAACCTAATTAGGGTTTTAAAATATCTTAGCAAACCTAAGATCAATGGTGTACAAAATTTACCTTGATCATCTATACACAGGAGATACAAACAATTAATGAGTGCATGCATAGTTAATGTCCTCCTTGATCATTTTAAACCATTACCTAGCTCAGAAAAAAGTTGTTAGCTTGATTGATGTGCCAATAAAAATTCTATGTAATCATTGGTTTACTCGGTATATATTATCTCTCGGTGTACCTTGGCGCTCGGTGTATACTGCTGCTCGGTAAGTCTATTGCTCAGTTATAACTGCACTTGGTTAACTCTGCATTTGGTGATCAATATTGACTATTATGTCTTTGACTTTGTTACCAACTAGAAATTTGAATACTTGAATACTAATGACAACTTGAAAACTCATATTGAGTAACATTCTCCCCCTTTGGCATTAGTATCAAAAACTTGTATATGTAGTATACACAGTGACTCCCCCTTTGTACATGCTCTTAGTATGCATAGATATATACATATGTTCCCCCCTTTTTTGAAATTAATGACAAAAATAATTAACTTACAACTTGTCAAAAATGTTGGTATGGGTCTTCTAGATATTTTCCATGAGTTTCTCCCATTCCTCTTTTAAGTGCTCAAGGGTCAACTGTTCCAAGTTCAATTGAGCATGCATATCATATATGCTCTCTGTAACTGATAATTCTAGGGTGGCAATCAAATTATTTTCCATTGACACATTTTTCTTCATCAATGCTAAATGCGGTAGTAACATAGCTTGAAGCTCGGTTACCTGGTCTTTGATTCGGTTCTCTTCCTTCTTCAATTCAAGTATTAACCATTGTGTGTGAATAACCTAGGATTAATGCATTTGAAATATATGTTTCTTCGTTGTAAGATGATTTGCACTATCTTTTAGATCATCATCTAATTTCTTCATCTTTTTACTAAGCTCAGTAGTGAAGTGATCTAGTGTGCATAACTTCTGCAGAATTGTAAGTGATTGAGTAATAACAGTTTCTAGTGCTGTTACAAATTCTAAGATTTTTACCTTAGTAACTGCCACTACTTGGCTGATCTTTTCAGTAATCTTGTATTGATCTTCTTTTCTTCTCTTTCTTCTATCTTCTACTCGGCATCAATATCTGGTCTATTTATGGCCTCAATGAGCAGTGTAAGTTGATCAATGATTGGAGCAGATTCATTTATGTTCACATCAAGAAGAAATTGTAGTAAGATCTCCTTTTCCACTTCTAGCACCTGTGCATTCTTGTGTTCTAACCTCATCTTATCTTGAGATGCTTTTTGGGTGCATAGTTCACCATATTATCTAAGTGTTTCTGGATCAAGTGTCCTCGGATCACATTCAAGGATGTTTATGATTTCATCTAGTGTGATTGGATCCTTTCTCCCTTTCTTCTTTTTCTTCTTCTTCTTCCCTTGTACCCTTGAGGTAGGAGATAGTGTTAGAGATAATTAAGCCTTGTGATCGGTATATGGCTTTGGTGGCTTGGTAAGTATGATGACTTGTGTAGGTGTCTCAATAAGTGTTATGAATTGTGTAGGTGGATCAGTAATTGACCTGGTGTCAGTAGTAGAAGTGTCTATCATCATCTTTGTATTACCTTCACCTTTTTCTGCCACATAAGTGGTTTATTTTGGTGCATCACCTTGTGTATTCGCTCCACTATGATCAGTTTCCTTACAATTTTCATCACCCTTGTCTTCATGTGTATATGTTACCTTCTTGGCTGTAACCTTTAATGCTTCAGTTTCAATATCAATAACTTGGACCAGTATGGGCAGATTACCTAGAACCATTGCTCGGGCAACCTCGATTTCATCTTTTTCTTCTAGGGTCTCGGTCTCAGTAGATATGGTTATCACTTCATCTTCCTTTGCTTTATCATCAGGATCACCTTTGGTTATGTCATCTATTGTGATCTCTGCATGTCCAATATTTGTTAGTAGCTCAAGAATATCATCCAAAATATTATCAACAGTTTCATCTTCAACATTAGTTGTCTCGGTACTCGGTCAATGTCCCTCGATATCGACTATAGATTCAATGTCCTTTGTTTTCTCAGTTGGACTTGAAAAATATCCAAATCATAGTACTCTCTTCATCAACTTCTTTCAATCTCCCTTGAAGTATATTGAGTGCTCTGTATTTCTTTGGAAATTGCTTTGCATACTGTTGCATTATGTCATCAATTTGTTCAAATTTGTAATTAGCCTTAAGTACAATGAGTGTTGCCTCTCTCATTTGTTTCTCTGTTGTTAGCGCATAAGTCCATCTAGCTGATACTTTGTCATATAGTTCTTTTGGTATGTATGTAGCAAATTCTACATAAACCTTTTTAAAATTAATCATCATACCTATAATATTTTCTTCCAATTTATCCTAATTCTCAGTAGTCATATTTTCATAAGAGTGTATCTTTGGATGTCCTAACCTTTTGGTTGACCTTATTACTTCTGCTATTTCATCAACAGTGTGTGGCACTTTGTTCTGTGCAACCTTGAATTGATCAATGGTATCATCAGAATCATCCTTATCATCTTTATTTCTCACATACATTTTCCTTCTCTATTTCAGTGTTGGGGACTCAGTGGTAGCCTTAGACTTCCTCATCTAATAAATATATTTTGGTGAGCGTATAGTAATTTTTGCAACTCCTTTCTTCAAATGTAGTGAATGTGTTTTCACCGATCTTGTTTGTGTCCTTGGTGGACTCTTAGCCTTTGTGTCTTTGCCCTTCTTGGCCTTAGGTGCCTCTTCTTTAATTTCATGTGTGGATTTATCTGATTTAGTGGACTCTACATCCTGATCTTCTCCTTCACCAATTGTGGGATGCTCCTCAGTATCATCAACTGATCTATCAAGTTCTTCATCGGTGATAGAAAATTTCCTTTTCAATGTCTTGACTATCTTGGTCTTCTTTCTTCCCATTTTCTCTACTTGAAGTCCAATTTTTATTATTGTCTTAGCTTCGTCATATGTGCCAAATCTCATGGAAGATTTTTCAACAGGTTCATTTAGTAATTTCTCTATAGCCTCAGAAGCTAAATCTATGTCAATTTCATAATCCATAAGAGGTATCCATGTTTTCCTTGGTTGTACTGCTTTGATGAGTGTTGTGTCGACATCAACTATAAAAAATACATCCTCTTTATACTTCTCTACCGAATGAATTGGTATTCTTGTCCTTTTCTCCCTTCTTTCTTTGAACTTCATAAAGTAATCATTCATAATAGGTTCAAAGTTTGTTCCTAGACTTGCAATGAATTCACCGATTTGAAATGTGATTGGTTGGTTGGTCTTCCATGTTACTTTACCGATGGAGGGAAATAAGTTTTGCAGATAGAAAAATGTACACATCAGTAGAGAACCAAACTTACATGTATTCAATCTTGTTGATCTGATTTTCCTCATGTTTTCTTCCAGTTTCCTCTACAATAACTCAGCAAGGTCGAGTTGCAAACCCTTCTTCACTATTTTGTATGCAATTTTGAGTACTCCACATGCGACGCTATTAGGTCTGCTCGATTGAAATATTTTGTATGCAATAACATATGCACCAAATCTTAATTCAGGATCACCGATGGTGTTGATCCTTAAACCTCTACCATCCCACTTGGCTCTTGTTAGCTTCTCGATTTCTTCTTTGGGTGGGTGCCTTAGGGATTTCATTTTGTCAGGTTGTCAGATACCCAGTTACTGCATGTATAACATCTTTACTTATCTTCTTCTGTTCATCTAGCCATAGCTTTCCATCATGTATTTGGCTCAATACAATGTGTATCCATTCTGTCTTGAATTCCTTCAGGAAATGTAGGGCATTGGTTAACCCTTTGAATTCTAGATGCTTGTAATCTTATTTTTAGTTTCCCATCGGTGCAAAGTGTTTGATATGTCGAGATGAGCTTGAAGTTGCATATTTTACTGATATTGCAGTGTATGTATGCCCTTACATCATGAACCAATTAAACCCTAGGTGGTATCGTAGAGAATGCACCTTTGTCTTTGGCTTGAGCAACAACTCGTGGATGAGAATTGTAATGCGATTTTGTGCATGTTGAATTCTTAATAAGAATTACTTTCTTTCTTTTGTCCATCTTGCCTTTCATGGTTCAAGATGAGGACGTTATCGTATTTTTAAATTAGGGCTTCCAAAAAAAATCACAGACAGCTTGGTAAGTGCAAGTTCTTACTTGATATAGCCTTCAACTATTTGAAATATGCTTTGAATCTTTGTGAAATGCTTCGAAATAATTCACTGTGAATTTGCTCTTAATCTATCTTCTCTGCTCTTTGATCATTATGTGAACAAATGATTTCGCTTCCCTTGAATTTATACAAAATTCTTTTAGTCGGTGCAATAAATGCTTGTTACCAACCACTCAGTTAAAAAACAAATTACTTGGTTGATACTAAAGATACCTCAGCTCGGTGAGTACAATAATGCTTGGTTGACTTAGCAACTCGGTTGTCTCTCACATGTTCACCGACAAGAATTCTTACTCGGTACAGATTAACCAACTCAACTAGTTCAAAGATATCAAAATATAATACCATAGTGCATCTTAATTCATGCTAATTTGGAATTCATACAATGAACATAAGGAACTAATGTAAGATATAAATTTGCAAAATGGTGTTCCATACCTGCTTATATTGCTTAGGTGGAGGTGGTGGAATCACCTAATCCATTGGATGAGGTGTCACCGACTGTTGTGCTTGGCCCAGCATTTTCATTTGATGCTCTCTTCCACATGAGATTTATTTTCCTCATGATCTCCTCGATTGTGTCTCCATTTCCATTAGTACATGTATCTGTCACTCAGTTTCTGCAATCTTTACTTCAGTTACCGACCTTCTGATAGTGTGAGCATGTCATTCCAGAGTTTGACCAATTTTTAGATTTAGTTTTCCATTGTCTCATATAGTTAGTTGCAATATGTCCATACTTACCACATGTTGTGCAACTATCCCAAGTGTTATAATCACAAGCATATGCATTACCTTGTCTTCTTGGTTGATATGCCTTTTCTTGTCCTTTTGGTTTCCAAATTTTCTTTGTGTTAGTCATGCATGCTTGTGATGTATGACCATGCATGCTGCAAGTGCGACAATATTTTTCCATGTAGGGTTTCTTATGTGGTTTTTTCATCTTAGACCTACATTCATGTGCTTGATGTCCATGCTTGTTACAGTTATAGAAATTATCATTGAGTTTAGTAGAGTTTCTAGAAATACCTTTTGTTTTGCTTTTGCAAACGTTTGATGTGTGGCCTGGTTTTTCACAATGATGGCATGAGGGTTTGTTAGACTTCATATTTGTTTATACATTCCTCTATTTGGCTTTATTTGATGATTATCCTTGCCCGGTATACCCTAAACTGGTATTTTTGTTCAGTCTCCTTTGATTGTTCAGTAATTCATCCAGCCTCTTGGTACTTTCTTCAGATCTCTTAATTACCTCATTGTGTTGTTTTAGAATCTTCACTTCATTTCTCAGTTTTTCATTCTCTTCTTTTAATTCACCAATATCTTCCAATTTATTAGCAAGTCCAATATTCACTTGGTTGGCCTCATGACTTATAGCAACCATCTAATTGGTGATTTCAAAATAATGTTCAGTAAGTCTCATTATCTCAGATTCTTTCTCTTGTAACTTTTTAGTCATTTGTCTTTTTTCTTCAACAATATTCATCTTGTTCAATTTTCATTGCATCATTCAAGAATTCAACCATCCTAACCATTTGTGTATCTTGACTGATCTGTAGTGCCTTCACTTATTTAGTAAGTTGTTGATTGCTTTCAGATAGCTTTGATATGATTCCTTCAGATGCATCAGATATGCTACCAAATTCAGATCCAGATGTATCAAATGGGTCATGAATCTCTTCTTCCTGATAATCAGTCTCATGAAAGTGAGATGCCATGTCTTTTCTCTTAACGAACATCTCCTTAAGTTTCTCCTTGGCTTCTTTGTATTGTTCAATGTAGATCTGCAACTGCAACTTCTGATTCTCAATAGTTTTATCAAGTGTATACCTTTCCATTGTAAGATCTTTTCTCGTTAGTGATTAAACCTTTTAAATAAGAGAACTAGCTCTAATAACAATTGTTGGAGTAATAGAAAGATGTGTACTGAGAGGGGAGGGGTGAATTAGTACCCTTAAAAAAATTTCAAACAAATCTTTGTAATCATAAACTGTAATAACTGACTGTGTAGATTTCTCTCACCACACATGTAATGTTATTTCTAAAATGTAAATGCATGTAATCAAAACAATAAAACATTCATAAAACTCAATTACACATAACACATTTACTTTGGTATCATAGAAAACCCATGTTAGAAGGTAAAAATTGCGGTGGGGATGAGACCCACAAAGCTTCACTACTACAATAATAAAGTAGCCTGTTAGAGCTTAAAAAGATTGATCACTTCTAGTGACCTTACCCTGTTAGGAGTAACAATAAGATCAATTATATCTACCTCATGTGAGGATTTTTCAACACAAATTATGTGTGCACTCTGTTAAGAGATTTATGAAAATACGGTTAAGTCTACTCTATTATGAGATTTAGGGTTTGTTACAATTGTCAGAGAGTGACAAAATTTGTGATCTAAACAAATACAATATGAATATTGTAGATAACATATCCTTTAAGTACAATAAACTTATCACCTTACTATGACTAATAATACCTTATGTACTGCTTGGTAGCCTTGTCTCTGTTATGAAAACTGAATGCTTCAATGAAGTCCTTGTTCTTAAACCCTTGTCTAATCTCCTGATGTTCTCAGTGTGGCGGCTACTTGATCATAATTTGATCATCATACATTAAAAAATTATATCTTATCCTTACATATATCAAACCTCTTGACCTAATTAGGGTTTTACAATATCTTAGAAAACCTAAGATTAACGGTGTACAAAATTTACCTCGATCATCTATACATAGGAGATACAAACAATTAATGAGTGCATGTGTAATTAATGTCCTCCTCAATCATTGTAAACCATTATCCAGGTCAGAAAATTTTTTTTACCTTGATTGATGTGCCAATAAAAACTTCTATGTGATCATTGTTTTACTTGGTAAATAATTTCTCTTGGTGTACCTCGGTGCTCGGTGTATACTGTTGCTCGGTAAGTTTGTTGCTCGGTAAGTATGTTGCTCGGTGATCACTGCACTCGGTGATCAATACCAACTATTTTATCTTTGAATATGTTACCGACTAGAAATTTGAATACTAATGACAGCTTGCAAACTCCTATTGAGTAACAATAATATATGACAGTGGCAATCGATATGGGTATCGACTGTGATAACCACAGTCGATATTGACTATGATCATCAAAATCGATACCAATATTGATGTTCATAATATATATATATATATATACACACCAATGATGTGTATAGCTGATAGTGGTTATTGGTTGTGATAACCTGATTAGAGCATAGTCTAGGATGGAATTGGGAAAATACTAAAATCCAATTTTTTCAATATTTTCTATGTTTTAGTAAACTGCAATTTTGAAGGTCTTCGGGGCAATTTGGGGTCTATCTAGCTCACCCTTGTGTGACATCCCAATTTTGTTTTGAGATGTATTAAATTCCTTTCCAACGGAGTAAAGGGTTTGCAATTCATAGATAGGATGAGAAAGTTATGCCTTCTCCAAGTGGGCTTATTTCTATATATAGTTTTTTGATATTTTATAGTTTTTAATAGTTTATTTGTAATAAACATTATGAGGACTCCTCATTTCATTTCCAATGGATTCTAGTGACCCTTGAGATCCATCAGATTTGTATAAACTCCAATTTTGAATAGAATGGGTGATTTTTTGGCTTGCAATTGCGTTGTTAATCTTCTGGTTTTTAAATTGAACTTAACAATACCACAAGTATCACATCAGGTATTGTAATCTGATTTCAGAATTTAGATCATAACCATAGTCCATGTTGATTGTGGTCATCAATGTCAATACTGACTATGCCTTTATTTATTCTTGTATTTCTATTTATTGTTGGTTTCATTGATTATTAAGTTGATTCTCATAATCGACATTGTAGTCGATGTCCACATGAACTCTTGTTTAGTGTATTATCATCATTATATATATATATATATATATATATATTGTATATAATATATATGTCATCTCAATGATTGTCATCAATATTAATAATACTTCATGATAATAGAGGAGGATAGATATCAAAATTTTAAGGTTGATAGGCCACTCAAACATTTGATTTCATCGATTGGAATCGTCTGATTGAAGCTACAATCATTAACACACCCTCTTAGCTAGGGAGGATGGTTTCTATCTTTGTAATACAGTGAACTACTGTATCGATGATTTCCTCAATGTACCATTGAGGGTTATGATCTACGCATATATCAAAAATGGCATTCACCATAACAGATGTTACCTCATGGTATCATCATGAGCATGGATTGTTCAAAAATATCAACCATATGATATTTTTCCATACTCATATATTTTCTAATATGTGCACTGGCATCACATCTCGTGAACCCTACAAAAGAAGATATCATTTCATGGCATATCTACGGATGTTGCATCTCATAACATCCACCATGACATATCTAATTAATATAACTCATGTAGTTTCACACTATTTAGTTAACATTAGATAAGAGATATGAACTATCATGATATGTTAGTGGATATCAACCATATGGTATCCATAATGGTTGTAGGTTAAACTATGTTAAAGTCATCACTTTATAATGGTAACCATAATAAAACTTCATTTAAATATCGCCATCTTTCATAAGTTTCAACAATATCATTTAATAACTCACATAATAACAATTATATATAATATATCTTATATATAAAGCATTAGTACAATTTTATGAAGTCTCAACCTCAATTATAAATTCTTACCATACCAAGCTTACCTCTAAAGTGATCCATTTTTTTCTTTGAGAGAGGCTTGGTTAGAATATCTATAGTTTGCTCATGTGTACTAATATGTATCGATTGAACACCATTTCTCTCAACAATGCCTCTAACATAGTGACAAGGTATCTCAATGTGTTTGAACTTATCGTGAAATATAGGGTTTGCAAAAAAATTTATGAAACTTTGATTATCAAAATGAACAATAGTGGAATCCAAGGCTTGTCCAAACAATCCAACTAATATCTTTCTTATTCATATTTCTTCTCAAGCTCCCATAGATGCGGCAATGTATTCAGCTTCAGTGGAGCTTTATGCAACTAAGGATTGCTCTGTGTTGAACTAGGATATCATGGCAGAACCTAAACTGAAATAGCATCCTGAAGTACTCTTTTGATCTACAACACTTCCATCCAATCTGAGTCTGAATATCTATGGAGGTTTAGATCAAAATTGCCATACTTTAATCCAATTCCAATGGTTCCACGAAGATATCTCAAAATGTGTTTTGCTACAACCATATGCAATTTTCTAGGTTCACACATGAATTGAGTGAGTGCATTTGTTGCATATAAAATGTATGGTTTGGTGTTGACCAAATACATTAATGACCCAATTATTTGATGATGGAGAGTAAGATATTCTAATTCTAATTATGAAGTTGCTTCTTTGAGTTTTTAAAAATTTGTCTCCATAGGTGTAGACATAGGTTCGCTATCCATCATTCCAAACCTCTTTAATATATCAATAGTGTATTTTCCTTTATTTAAGATAATGTAATTATCCTTTTTCCATACTTCTAAACCAAGGAATTAATGTAATATTCCCAAATCATTCATGTCAAATTCAGAAGCAAGGTCTTGCTTACATTCATTGATTAGTGATCTTCTCTTGTGATTAGAAAATCATCAACATATAAAATGAGAATAAACATATCACCATTTATTACCTTAAAGTATAGATTAGGGTCTACTTTATTCTTGGAAAACCCCAATTTGGAGAGATAGTTATATATACTTTCATACCAGGCTCAAGGAGCCTATTTGAGCCCATATAAAGCCTTCTTTAACTTGCAAACATGAAATGGCGTACTATCATGAATCACAAATTCCTTTGGTTGTTCTAGGTACACTTCATCTTCAATGATCCCATTGAGGAAGGTTTTCTTTACATCCATCTAGTTAACTTTCCATCCTTTAGATATAGAAATAGTAATAACATCTCTGACAAAGGTGTATCGAGCAACTGGGGAAAAAGTCTCTTCATAATCAATCTCTTCCTTCTCGGAGAATCCTATAGCAACAAATAATCTTTTTCAATACTTCCATCAGATGCATGTTTGATTTTGAATATCCATTTAGATGAGACAATTTATTTTTCTTTAGGTATTGGCACAATGTCCTTGACATCATTCTTTATGATGGATTGGTATTCTTCAACTATTGCATCCTTCCATACTTAATTTTGAAGTGCTTCCTCAACATGTGAAGGTTCATATTTGGTAAGTTCACTCATGAGAGAAACATGGTTGGAGTATCTATTAGGTTTCTTCCTTTCCCTAAAATTACCCTCAGAAGCTCTATAAATTTATTCTTCAATTTTTTTCCTTTTCCAAAGTGGTCTCTTATGATTAATAGTTGAATCTCTAGTTTCAAGAGTAGAGTTTAATGGTTCATTATCATTCTCTATAGGAGTCTCCCTCTGAAGCTCAGGATCAAGATATTATTGAGGGTTTTCTTCATCTACTTCCATAATATATTTAGAACTCTTAAAATTAATGTATTCTTTGAAGGTTACATCTCTTGTATGGAGGTATTTCATGTCTAGTATATGATTCAATCAATATTATGAATGATTGTATGCTTGGAAAACATATCTTTTCAATAAAGGAGTTGATGTAACCAACTACTCACATGATTTAAATGATATCATTTTGCTACCTTTCATCTATTCATTACCTTCATCCCTTTTCCCAAGTTACCTCTTAGATTCATAGTTTCAAGCATCCCTTTACTCAGGGTCATTTTCCTTGGTATCGCCAATCCTTAACCCTAGACATTTTCTTTTATATAGTTTTTCAGAGTTGGTGATGAAAGAATACTTCTAATGTGGGTCAACGTATGAGATCTTTCCACTTTTCATTCCAATATTTAATAGGGACTATGGATTTGGATGTGTCCTTATTCAGGTACCTCATAAGAGGTATTATCGACTCTTGATCTCAAATGTATTACATTATATTACCTTATCAGGATCATGAGTTTGGACCTCTTATTATGTGCATGCCTAAAGGGATGAATTCAATGTGATCTCCCACTCCATGTTCTTGACTCCTCAATAATAGTAGGTCATGAGGTATCTCTAATCCTTGAAACTTTGAAACTCATGCATTTTGAATTGTTCATTCCCACCTACCTCCCTACACAATCCATAGCGTCATTATTGCCTCAATTTGATGCCACAACTATTCTAGAAGGGTTTCCTTACCTAGAAACAATTGTTCATCTCAAGGGTGTACTTCTAATGATGAAAAATTAAGGCAACGCATGTAGCCATTAATATGTTCATTGTATCATATGTAGCCTTTGATTTGTATGTAAATACATACATGGTTTTATTGATATTTTATTGGACGTATCCCCTTCCTCTTTTTAGTTCACAAGTTTGTTGCCTAACGGAGTAGGCATTGGTCCATATTGATGATGGATCAATCACTTTTCATTTAAGCCATTCTTTTGTCCTGATAGATTAGGAATTCATGCATGTTATCTGTTGTGAGGTTTTCACACCATCTCCCCATTGTAAATGGGGACCCCCCTCTTTTGCAAGCAATAGGAGTGGTATTTTGTGGCCGTAACATTTTTTCTAAGTCTCTAAGTTCAAGAGTTGGTTTTGATGATTTTGGATTACTGGGAAGTCAAGTTTGTCTGGAATATGGGCGAGAATTGTGTTAAATTTTTTAGGAATGTGGAATTGAAACCAAAGGATTTGTGATGAAACAAGTTTAAATCTTTAGAAAATCCTTGTTTCAGCTTTAATTTGATCTTAGAAAGTCAAGATAGGTTGTGGGAGGTAGCTCTGTTGAAGGCGTGCTGAATCCTAAAATTTGGCTAAGTCCTAAAATATTTTAAAAACCCCCAAAATCTAGAGTCTGCACCTCAACTCCTATGAAGTTGAAACCTACTCAAACATCCTAAAAGTTATTTATATAAATATAACTTAAAGTATAAGAAATTAAATAAATTATACTTATACTTAAATATTATATTTGTATAAATTCTCTTGCACCTGAACTGAAAAAAATTGGCTAAGTATAGAAGTGTGAATCTACTATGTCTCATGCCAGGGCAGATTCTAACCTCCTATAGGACAGGGGTTTGTCCTATGACCTTCAAATTTCCACCCCTCCTTGGTGACTTGATTTTGGTTCCCTAGGTGGAATGGTGATGTTTGGCAAATTTTTTAGAAGAATCTGACTTTGGGAGGGCTAGTTTTGGTATGTTTTCCTTGGGCGGAAATGTCATGTCTATAGGACAATTTTTCCATGGACTTTAGATAGCACTTCTGTCCTTCCCACGTGATGAGAGACAACATTTTGATGAAAAAATTGTGTGGGTACTTGAATAATGGGATGCAATTATGATGTTTGGAGGCCTTAGGAGGGAGAAATTAGAAGTTTGGTGACTTTGAGCAACGAAAATGGAGTTGTCCCATGACTGGTTGAATTCCGACCAGCCATAGGATAGGGGCTTGTCCTATAGACCACAAAATTATTCCCCCTCTTTATCATTCTAGATATCTTCCTTGGTGTATAGTCGAAGCCGAAACATTTCCCTCAACTATATTATACCATGAGCTTGTCAGAGAATGTGTGAATAGATATGAACCGAAAGATAGGTGTATTAGAAAAGTTGATGGGGATGTTTTTCTTCCTATTAATAGAGAAACCATCATAGTTTCCATGAGATTCACAATAAAAGAGACCTATTTTTAATTTACCACAACATTGTTTGTGTCTCGCTTCTCTGAGAAGAAACAACACTACAAAAGTTTCATTGGTAGAAGTTAGTTAATTAAATTCTAGAAAGGAGGGTCAAGACTGCCCAAACCACTCACAAGGGAGCATATGAAAGCTCATGTAGGAGATTTGATGGTTTTTTTACACAAATTCAAGGGTTCCTAACTAGCCTTTTACTTTCAAGACTGGATGTATTTATTTATTCAAGTCATTATGGAAGGTACCCAATTTCTAGATTGGGCAGAGATAATTCTGAAGAAATGCATGATCAACTGAACAATGGTCATTTTGGGCATCGAGGATTTTACATGACCTTGTATTTATTTTACTACTTGGCATGCAAAACATAATGGATGGTCTTGCATCATGAGTCGTTCAAAGAGGGCATCAAAGTCTATGAATATTACCCACACCTACAAAGGAAAAGTTGTTGTGAGAATTACAGAAGAGTAAGTGATGTTTTTACTGTAATATTGACTCATGAGATGACAAGAAATTTGCACAAAAGAATGTCTGAGGAAGCCATGCAGCTAGTAAGTATTTATGGAAGCTACTATATGCAATTTCCCCATTTCACATATATCGGGGTGGGTGGATTTGAAGGTGAACTTGTGAGATTACCCAGGTATGATCTAGACTATTTTGTATTGGTTGAGTTGTGGGGACAAATTTCTAATGTAAGTAAGATGTACTCACCCAACAAGGAGCCATGTATCTACTTTCCAATAGAATTGGGATTTTGCGAATGCAAGTCTATTTCAGATGCTCTTAATTTAGAATTAGATTTGATAAAATTCAATTTTAAGTTTTATAAAGCAAGAGTCAACTTTGACAAGTGGGGTTTTTCTAGAGAGCACCTAGAATCAAGAGCAGATTTATGGTCTCTCCCACACATAGAAGATTATTGGGAAAATTTCTCTGATGAGATGCAGGTTATAAGAAGGCTATGGAGCAGATTTACTTTGTAAAAAAATGTTGGTATGGGCTTAAAGATGGACATCAGAGGAATCAAATAAGATGGGAGTTATTTGATAGACCTTATTTATGATTAGATTAAGTTATTTCCAATTCCATAAGTTGATTGGTGGAGAAGAACCCAAAACTATATCAAACAATCACTCAAAGGTTCAAGACACCTTCTACTCACCATACAATCTAGGGCTCTATTAGAGTTCCCAAAACCCACACATATAATACTAGATTCAATCCCTAGTATTCAATACCTTTAAGGTACTCTTAAGTCACAACTAGAACCAATCAATTTAGGGATTGAATAGGGGTTCTACCAAGGTTAGACATCTTACTTAGATGCAATATAAGACAAATCCCACACCCTAACAATTTTGAGACACTATTTTGATACCAAAGCCTACACAAGGCTACAAGGAACAAAAATGGATCTATGAGGGAAACTTACATGGAATTACACCAAGTTAAGTCTTTACCACCCTCAAATGATTCAATCCACTCACTAAAAACACCCTCCAAGTTAGGAATCTTGACCAATCTCCTAACTCCTATTGTTCACAAATTCCTCCTAGGGCTAATTGAGCAATTAGGTCTCTTTTCCAAAGAAAGTGCCTCAAATTAGATTCTCCTTCCAATCAATCAAATTTTAACACATGTAGGATCATGTAAAACTACTAAATCCAAGGATTTAGTTCTTCATTCCACCCCTGGGCCGAGTTGTGCTTCAAAAACCAAAATCAGGACAGTCACATCTATATGCCTATCTAGAGGGTTTAGTATTTTCTCTCTCCATCAGTTGCCTCTTGATTTGAGACCCCAAAAATATTAAATTACATCCTCCTTCCTTTCTCTCCACCAATGCTTATATTTTTCCCATGGTGGAGTCTGGGAAAGAGGTATTTTCTCTCGAAACCCTAGTTAGGGCCTTCCTGCGACCAGTGGCTAATCAAAATGGTGTAACTTTCATTCCTCTCCACTTAAATAATTAAAACCACTTGAAAAATTCTCATAAGACTTAGGGATAACTTTTAGTTTCCTTCAATGGTGCATTGGGATCCGTACAGATATGTATAACTCTAAATACAGTTGAAATTACCAGAAAAATATTTGATTTTTATTGATTTGAGTATAAAAAAATTACAATAGATCCACTTCAACTTTGGAGTAAGTTTTTGCAACCTTTTCATACAATTTTCAAACAGTTCCAATCGAAAAAGGTGGTTGTGAATGTTGGAATTCAAAAGATGCAACTTTTGGACAAAATTGCATTATGCAATATTGACAACTTTTTACAAAAGATGTCTAATGTTACAAAACTTGTAAAGTTTTATGTTTAGACTCCACTAAAGACCTTAGAAAGGTTAAATGAACATTTTCAACCTTCATTGGGTGTCCTATACTACTCTAGCCCAGCCTACCCAAAATTGTCCAAAATGACTAAGATAGACAACTAGGTTTATAACATCACCTAGTGTCCCCTTGTCTTACAAATAGGACTTTATTGATAACATTGGATCCTAGATCCAATTAGTAACCTAACCCTTTAATCTTTGTTCCATTGGTGTGCTTGTAGTGGATGAATTTAGGGGTGCTCCTGCACCATACTCTCAGGGTGCATTAATCTCAAGTCCTCTTGAGATGAGGTCTTGTAAAACTGAGCCATGCCTCTGTATCTCTTCTTCATCCATCCATATAGATTCTTCTTTAGGACTTCCTTTCCACTTGAATAAGTATTTCTTATAAACATTATTCCTTGTTTGTTTGATGACCTTTTTATCCAATATCTTGTCAAGATTCTTTGGTTCATGAGAGGGTATCCCTGCAACATCTTCTTCAAATGCTTCAACCTGCACTTATGAACCTGCATTCACATCACCTTTATAGGGGTTAGATCAAAAATATTAAATATAGGGGAGATACCAAGGTGTGAGGGTAGTTCAATTTCATATGCATTCAACTCATGTTTCTTCAACACTAGACAGGGTCCTACTTTCTTCATGAGTAGTTTAGTGTGCTTTCCCTTAGGCCATCTCTCCTTTCTCAAATATGCCCACACCAAGTCTCCAACCTGAAACTAGACATCCCTCATGTGCTTTCCCTTGGTTTGTTTATACTTCTCTACACTTTTCTCAAGTGCCAATCTCACTGAGTCATGAATTTCTTTAATACTCTCTACAAATTGTTCTCCATGAGAACTGACTGGGGTGTTTGGAGGAAGTTCTCTGAGTTCCAAGATGCCTCTTGGACTTTTCCCATACACAATCTGAAAGGGACTTTTCCCAGTGCTCCTATTGACTAATTCATTAAAAGAAAACTCTTCTTGGGGTAGGATTGAGTCCCATTTATCACCATACTATTTTTTCAAACACCTAAGTAGGTTTCCAAGTGACTTGTTGACAACTTCTATCTACCCATCTATTTGTGGCTAGTAGGAAGAACTAAAACTTAGATTGGTCCCTAACCTTTTCCACAAGGTCCTCCAAAAGTGACCAATAAACTTGACATCTATGTTAGATAGAATGGTTTGAGGTAAGCCATGTATCCTAACAATTTCTTTGAAGAATAAATTTACAATAGATGATGCATCATTGGTACTTTTACATGGAATGAAGTGGGCCATTTTACTAAACCTGTCCAATACTACATAGATGTTATCATACCGCTTTTGTGTCCTAGGTAATCCCATCACAAAGTCCATGTTGCAACTCTCCCAAGGCCTTGTAGGAATAGGTAGAGGTTGGTATAACCCTACATTTGTAGATGTACCCTTGGCCCTTTGACAAATTGTGCATGTATCCACAATTTTTCTCACTTTAGTATGAAGCTTTGGCCAATAATAGAACCTCCTTACCTATTCCAATGTCTTATCCAATCCAAAGTGTCCCCCCATGCTACCTGCATTATTTTCTTTGATGATGTTCTCCCTCATTGAACACTTGGGAATGCACAACTGATGTTCTTTGAACAATAGGCCATTTTGGATCAAGTAATCTACATACTAAACATGATAGGCCTCAGAAAAGTCAGAACATACCTTATAAATAGTACTAAAATCTTCATCATCTTTATACATATCCTTCAATGAATCAATCCCTACACTTTGAAGTTGGATTTCTTGCACTGTCAGAGTCCTTCTACTCAATGCATCTGCCACCTTATTTGCAAATCCCTTCTTATGTTTTATTGAAAAGGTGTAGGCTTGTATTGATTCCAAATATTTCATGTGTTTGTGGCTTAGTTTCTCTTGACTGTTCAAGAAGCTTAATGCTTGGTTGTTTGTGAAGACAACAAATTCTTTTGGTAGGAGGTAGTGCCTCCATTTCTTCGATGACTGGACTAAGGCATATAGTTCCAAGTCATAAGAGGAGTATTTCCTCTTTGATTCATTCACTTTCTCACTGAAAAAGGCTATAGGCCTCCCTTCTTGGCTCGAGAAAGACCCTATAGCTAGGTTAGAAGCATCACACTCAATAGTAAAGATTTTCTGAAAATCAGGAAACACTAGGATAGGTTTATCCATTACCTTTTTCTTCAGCATTTGGAAGGCTTCTTCTATATCTTTGTTCCACACAAACTTGCACTTTTTTCCACCCTTAATGGTCTCAAGGATGGGAGCACACAATTGACTGAAATTCCTAATGAACTTTCTGTAAAAAGATGCAAGCCCATGAAAAATCCTAACTTCAGTCATTGTCCTAGAAGAAGGCCAACTCAAGATGGCTTCTACCTTCTCACGGTCTATTTTGATGTTCCCTCCTAAGATCACAAATCCCAAATATACAAGCTCTTCCTTCATAAAAACACATTTCTCCAAATTTATAAATAGCTTTTCTTCATGCAATCTTTTTAGGACCAAGTTAAGATGTTCCAAATGTTCCTCCTTATTCTTGATAAAAATAAGGATATCATCAAGGTACACTATGAAAAATTTTCCAAGGAATGGTTTGAGCACTTCATTCATGAGCCTCATGAATGTGCTAGGAGAATTTTATAGGCTAAAGGGCATCACTCTCCACTCATACAAGCCTTCATTGGTTTTAAAGGTAGTTTTCCACTCATCACCAACCCTAATCCTTATTTGGTGGTAGCCACTTTTCAAATCCACCTTGGAATAGTACCTTGCACCTCCTAAATGATTCAATAGATCCTCTATCCTAGGCATAGGAAACATAAACCTAATTTTGATTCTATTTATTGCTCTAGAATCAGTGCACAATCTCCATGTGTCTTCCTTCTTAGGAGCCAAAAGAGCAGGTACTACACAAGGACTGATACTTTTAGTTACCAATCCCTTATCTAGGAGTTCTTGTATCTATTTTTCCATCTCCTTATTTTTCTCTGGCGTCAACTTATATGCTTCTTTGTTTGGTAGAGTTTCTCCTGGAATCAAGTATATATTGTGGCTTATATCTATGATTGGGGGTAATTCATTAGGCAAGTCCTTGGTCACAATGTCTTTTTACTATTCAAGTAGGTTTGCTACTTCTTTAGGGCCTACTCTTCTAAGGGGTTTCACTTCCTTCTCAACTTTCTTAGGTCTGTCATCCTTAGGTAAAATGATTAAGGCATAATAAGGGGTCTTTTTTTGTTTCAAGGTTTTCAAAAACTCTTTTTCTCCTATAAATAAATTTTGTGAATCTTTTTGTTCTTATGGAGTATATGACAGGGGTAAGAAAGTTACATTTTCTCCTTTGTAGTTTATTGTATAGGTGTTCAATCTTCCATTATAGCGAGCCTCCACATCATATTCCCAAGGTCTCCCAAGTAGCAAGTGGCAGGCATCTATGGGAACAATGTCACAGAGAACTTTGTCTTTGTACTTTCCAAGTTGAAACTCCACACATGCTTTCTCCTCTATGACATTATTTTGGTTCTTTGTGAGCCAAGACACATTGTAAGGTTTTGGATGTGGCACCCTTCTCAACTTCAGCTTATTGACTACTTCTTCAGACACTAAGTTGTCCGTAGACCCACTGTCTATCACCATCTTGCACACTTTGTCTCCACTCTTGCAAGTGGTTCTGAATAAACTCTTCCTCTGAGGAGGTTCTTGAGTGCTTGGAGCCTTCAAAAATGTCCTTCTAATCATGAGGAATTCTCCTTCCTCATGTGGTGCATAAGACCCATGTACATTATCTCCCTGGTTGTATTCTTATCTTACTATGTTTTCCCTTCTCTCTATCTGGTTACTTTCCTTCTCTGGACACTTGGATGCTAGGTGCCCTGGTTGGTTACATCTGTAACACCTTGGAGGTCCTAAAATTCTTCCTCCAAACCTTCCCCTTGAATCTCCTCTTCTCCCCCTCTAGGAGCCTCTAGAACTACTTTCTCCAAAAGAGTTCTCTTGACTAATCTCTCTGAATTTCCTAGGAGTTTGTCCTATCCCACTATTTTTTCCTCTTCCTTTATTTCCAAAGTCTCTCTGGCCTCTTCCTCTTCCACTTTGCTCTTTCTTTCTCTTGAGCTTTTCCTCAACTTTCAATGCTAATTGATAGCATTTCTGGACAGTAGTGGGAGAACACAAACTTAGTTCATCTTGAATGTTTATCCTTAGCCCTTGCATATACCTAACAAGTTTGACACTCTCTAGTTCCACTAACTTAGACTTCATGGTAATTTTATGGAATTCTTCAGTATAGCTCAAGATGTCCATCTCCTTTTGCCTTAAAATTTGTCTCTTCCTATGAAGTTGAACTTCATAGTCTTCAGGCACATAGGGTTCCTTCACCAAGGTCACCATCTTCTTCCATGTGCCTACTGGATTCTTCCACATCCTCACCCTCTTTTCTTGAGTGAAGTTCCACCAAGTTAGGGAAGATCCCTTCAACTTGGAATTTGCTATCTTAACTCTTTGATGCTCTAGTATCTCCTCATAGTCAAAGAAACTAGTGAGTGCATCAACCCAGTCCATGACTTCTTCTGGATCCATCTTCCCACTGTAGATATCCCAGATCAAAATTATTGTCCATGGTCCTTCTCTCCATGGATTTCAAAGTCTTCATGAGTAGCCCTTTTTCTTCATGGACTTCTTCTTCATCCTCTTGCAAAGGGGCTTCTTCTTCACTCCCCTCCTCTTCAACTCCAGAGCTCCCACTAATCCCTTTCTTGACTTGTTCCTTAAGCCTTTCCATTTCCTACCTCATCCACTTCCTTTCTACATCATGTTATTTCACCACTCTCAATAGTTCTGCATTGGTCATACTATTTGGAAGTTCACTATCTTCTCCACCATCTTACATGGTTACAACTTGTCTTCCTCCAAAGATCTACTAGTTTCTCTGATACCACTTGGAGTAGAGCCCAAAACTATATCAAACAATCACTCAAAGGTTCAAGACACCTTCTACTCACCATACAATCTAGGACTCTGTTAGAGTTCCCAAAACCCACACATATAAGACTAGATTCAATCCCTAGTCTTCAATACCTTTAAGGTACTCTTAAGTCACAACTAGAACTAATAAATTCAGGGATGGAATAGGGGTTATACCAAGGTTATACATCTTACTTAGATGCAATATAAGACAAATCCCACACCCTAACAATTCTGAGACACTATTTTGACACCAAAGCCTACATAGGGCTACAAGGAAAAAAATGGATTTATGAGGGAAAATTACATGGAATTCCACCAAGTTAAGTCTTGACCACCCTCAAATTCTTCAATAAACTCACTAACAACTCCCTCCAAGTTATAACTCTTGACCAATCTCCCAACTCCTATTGTTCACAAATTCCTCCTAGGCCTAATTGAGCAATTAGGTCTCTTTTCCAAAACAAGTGCCTCAAATTAGATTATCCTTCCAATAACTCCAATTGGAACACATTTATGATCATGTAAAACTAATAAATCCAAGGATTTGGTTCTTCATTCCACCCCTGCACCGAGTTGTGCTTCAAAAACCAAAATCAGGACAATCACATCTATATGCATGTCCAGAGGGTTTAGTATTTTCTCTCTCCATCGACTGCCTCCTAATTTGAGACCCCAAAAATATTAAATTACATCCTCCCTCCTTTCTCTCCACCAAGGATTAGATGTTTCCCATGGTGGAGTCTCTGGGAAAGAGGGATTTTCTCTCAAAACCCTAGTGAGGGCCTTCCTGCGACCAGTGGCTAATCAAAATGGTGTGACTTTTGTTCCTCTCCACTTCAAGCCTTAAAACCACTTGAAAAATTCTCATAAGACTTAGGGATAACTTTCACTATCCTTCAATGGTGCATTGGGATCCATACAGATCTGTACAACTCTGAATATAGTCAAAATTACCATAAGAATAGTTGATTTTTATTGATTTGAGTATAAAAAATTTACTATAGATCCACTTCAACTTTGGAGTAAGGTTTTTCAACCTTTTTCATACAATTTCCAAATCGTTCCAACTAAAAAAGGTGGTTGTGAACGTTGGCATTCAAAAGATGCAACTTTTGGACAAAATTGCATTATGCGATATTGACAACATTGACAACATTGACAACTTTTTATGTTTAGACTCCACTAAAGACCTTAGAAAGGTTAAATTAACATTTTCAACCTACATTGGGTGTCCTATACTACACTAGCCCAATCTACCCAAAATTGTCCAAAATAACTAAGCTAGACAACTAGGTTTATAACATCACATAGTGTCCCCTTTTCTTACAAATAAGACTTTATTGATAACATTGGATCCTAGATCCAATCAGTAGCCTAACCCTTTGATCTTGGGTCCACTAATGTGCTTGTATTGGATGAATTTAGGGGTTCTCCTACACCAATTGGTTAGGGCCAGAGAAAGATAATGTGGAAATGAGGATATTTATTCTCATACGAAGAACTAAAAATTGGTTAAAGGAACAGAGGATTGGCCAAGCTCAAGCTAGTGATAATAAATTTGTGAAGGCTCCTAAAGAGCGCAAACCTCATGTTTCTTTTGCTGACCAAAGTGTTCAAATTTTTGATGCAGGTAAATCCAAAGTTAAGAGAAAGAAACCTTACAATAGTAAAAAGTTTAAAAGTACCCCAGTAGTTACTTCCCGTGTTCGGGTAACTAGATCCAAGTCTAAGGGAAAGGATAAGAAAGGAAAATTGAAGAAACATTCATTGATCTAGATTCAAGAAAAGAGGGTGAAAAGAAGATGGCTAATCAAGAGATAGATTTTCTAAAATGGATACGAGCTTTCAGACAGAGGTAATCTTCAACCCCGATGACACAATTGATTTTGTAGAATCACTGGCTATGATGAATCAAACTCCCCCCAAAATTCTTCTGATAAAGGTACACCCAATACTACTCCCAAGTGGCTGGAATTTATAGTGAGTAAGAAAAGGAACATTGTTCCAGTTACTATGTTGTTGGATGATATGGTTAGTAAATGCTTGGGAAAGACTCCCAAATCCAATAAATTGAAAGTCACTTCAAGGATGGAAATGGATCCTAAAATAAGGAATTGGTTTGCAGAAATAGCTAAATCACTCATCAAAGATGAAATTCAAGAGCCCACTGCTGTTGATTTTGAAGTGGCAAAGGTAGATCTTTGGGTGACAACTAGAGACGCAGATAATTATGATTTCAAAGTTTCTGCGGAGAAGATGTTAAGTAGGTCATGGAAATATGGTAAAGATAAAAAGGACTTGAAAAAAAATGCTAAAAATAATGGCTTAATACATTAATGTTATTCGTGGTTCAAGCCCGCAACTAATTTCTCAAGAGTCAGCGTCCTTTGATCCAAAGTCCCCAGCCAATCAAAAATTCCTCAATCAAATTCATCAAGGGAAAATAATAGTAAGAGTATTTGATGAATGACTGGAATGTATAATCCAACAGGGAAAGAAGTATATCACATAATCAAGATAGGTTTACACTGATACAGTTGCAACTACGGGAGAACTAGAAACACAAGTCTCGACCTGGGTGGATGAAGAAATTAAATGTGCGAGTGTAGAACTCCAAATGAATGAAATCCAAAAATATGGAGTTGCTAAATTCCTACTAGAGAAGCCCTCGAAAAATGTTGATGAGAATGTCATGTATTCTTGCAATAGGAACATAGAATGGAGGAACTCAATGCTGAAATAGGGGAAGTCAAAGTTCACTAAAATTGGAAAGGATATAAATGATCTCACTAAATCTCTTATGAGTGACCTCCACTATAATATCATGATGTATGTCAGTGAAGATGGCACTATGAATCAAGATGTGGATGTCATGCTCAAAACATTGAAAGGACAAATTGAAGAATTAAAGGAAGCAAAAGCTCTGTCAGTAGAATATTTCTCAAAGGTGGCACAAGCAAAGGCCTTACTTTACGTATGTTCAGGCCATTTACCGATGCAAGCGGTGAAGATCATGGAGATAAAGAGGGAAAAAGAAGTGCAGAGACAACAACCCACATAAATATTCTGAATGTTTAGGCAATTCAAGAATTTGTTAATGCCTACAAGGAATGGAAGGTGACGTGTACCCCTCAGGTTCAACAAGCTCAATCCACCAAATTAGATATAACAACCCAATTTTAGCTGCATCACCACACTTTTGTGCTTAATTGTATAAGTTTAGTGATCTATGTCGGTAGTTAATTTTTAGTAGTTCCTAAGTTTAGTTAATATGAACTCGGGTTTATGGATCTAGAGAATTAATTTATGGTTATATAAAAGACTATATATATGCGATTATAAGATCGGGAAATGGTTAACAGTTTTTGCCAACAGAAAATCACAATAATGTTTTGGTGATGTTTTCTGAAGATACTTTTGATCTTTGAATGAAAATTTAGACAATATTCTAGTGATTTTAGATTTGCATATTTGAAAGTTTGAAATGATATCTCTGTAGGAGTTTTGTTTTGAATGATTGGAATCTATCTTTCTTTGGATTACATCCCTATATGTCTTGTGGTTATTGAATGATCCATTGAAAAAGATTGAATGCATTTGATTTATGATATATAGGATCTATGAATTCTATGAGCGAAATATTTCGATAAAGCCACAATTCAGTATTCATTAGATGGTGATGGAATGGATATTATTTAAATCCTTTCTACTTTCTGGTTTAAAGTATATGTGAATGGTTAGTTTAGTTTATTCATTGAAAATCATTCCAGGGAGTTGTGTCTATTAAAAATTCTGAGGGAATTCATTCGTGATTTACCCAAGTGTTGCTATAAATGTTTACTTTAAAATTGAAGGGCTAGAGTCAAATTACCATATTTATAATAAAAGACAAATCTATTAGACAACACAAATATAAAAAGTTCCTATAAGGGTCAAACGAAAACACCTCACTTCCTAAAGCCAATCTTCCTAAGGAGAAAATTGTAAAGGACACAAATCATCATCTATTCTAAGTGCATTGTGAGGAGGAAGAAACTGCCATGATCACAAGTACACCCAAACAAACAAAAAATAATTGCACCCACATAAATAAATTGAACTAGACCCATAAGGATTCAACACATGACACATTGATTAACAAAAAGGGAAAGGCATCAAATGCACAATCCCTATAATTTATTAAGAGAAAACATGCCAAGGTGAGAGAGAATGCCCCAAAAAATAAATGTTACAGAATGCACCCTTGGTTGACAATTCATAGGGTCTTATTCTCAGAAAAAATAGAATCTTTATAAATAATACACAATATTCCTCTACCCACTAAACAGAAGTTCAATATTTCTAACCTCTTTCTCTTACAAGTTCCTAGGGTTTTATCAAACAACCCCCAGTCAATATGATTGTAGAAATATTACAATTAGTTACAATTGATCAACATGCCCAAAATTTCAGCATGGATCACTCAATTTTCTATGTTGCAAATGAGTGCAATCGTAGCACGTCTACTAGTTGGGCTCAAAAAGAATAAATTGTGGTGGCTCGATCAAGGATGACCATGATTGCATAGACCAATCAAAAAGTGTGCTTGGGACAACTGTTAGAATGTCGTTGGTCATGAGAATCTTCACGTAGGAGGATATTCCTTGAATATGTGTTCACAAGTTCCTTAGAATGTGGGTGCCTGGGAGGGACACGTTGAATGTTGGTGGAGTTTGGATGGGAGGCATCCTTCACAAAGTAGCTTAAAACTCTGACGGGTTGACACGTGTCAACTTTCATTGGGGAACTTTATTATATGAGTGTTCCCCATGAGTGATTAAAATATGAACACGGGAAGTGTTAAGATCGGTGGTGTAGAAGGATTCTATATTTTTGGCAACTTTCAGGGGATCTCGACCTGTCAGGAGTGAACCTTACATCTTTGTCTATGCAATCCAGAGCCTTATCCATTAGGCTGGAGTTTTCTCACTTAAAAATTCTTGGATTAGATAGTGATTTGTTGGTTGAACAACTGATGTGCTAGGAATACCTGAAAGCAAACATGGAGTTAGAGATTACTGTATACGAGACACCAAAAGTGTGTCACCTTGCACAGTAGCGCTTATTGAAAATAAAAATAACCTAACCTGACTATTTACACTAACCTAACACCTAAACCTTTTTACAAGAACCCATTAAATGGATTCAATAAATATTGACCCTTGTGACCTAACTTTTTCTTTTTTATTAATGGATCTAAGGTATTTTGATAAAAGAAATGTAACATGGGTATACCCTTCTCAAACATGACACATTTAAGATGATGACATAATGTTCTCTTTTGGTAATTTGCTATGATATCGCATGAAACAACATCTCAAAACCTTTGAAAAGACTCTTTTCATGCTCTGACGTGAGCATGACTTGATCAGAATAAGAAGTAGACAGTTTCAAACAATACCTTATTAGGCACCCATGAACCTTATTAAATTGAAATGCAATAGGAGATGCATTTGGGACTTCCTTGATCTCAGTGCCAGTGGTTATGCCATTTGGGATGTAGGGGAGGGCTCCACTTAAATGGCTGGAGTGTGATCATCAAGCGTTGCAAAAAAAGATTCAATCTCATCCCAGGACAATATGTCCTCAATCTTTTCTTCTCTTTTCTCTCTATGGGCTCAGGGGGGAGTTCCTAGGACGGTGCTTCCTTAAAAGGGATCTTAAAAACCTCCAAAATCCACATGATGGGAGCTTCATCATCTTCGAAATACTAGGGGAGCTCAAAAAATAGAAAGCTCAGACCATTAATCTTCGAATGTGGTGAGATAAGACTTCCTTCATCATGAATCTCACTCGCTTGTGTCAGTTGTGGGCCATGATAACTTCATTTATTTTTCTACTTTGAGCACCAAACCACTAGTCCACCCTTGAATAATGAAATCATATCCAACTTTAGGGGTTGGTAAAAGAAATCTAGAAAATTGGTTCAGTCAGGTTCATCTTCCATTGGACATGAAACCTTAAATATTTTTGTGTATGAAAAATGGTCCTCTGGATTAGACACTTTTGCCAAATAAGGTTCCTTATGAGAGGCCTAAAGCATACCTAGAGAATGCTAGAGGTAATTCTGGTGTCTTTCAACCTCAATGATCTTCAGCTCACGTTGAAGGTTGAGCAAAATCTCTCGCATGTTGGGAACTAGATCCCCATGATAAAGTTGAGGAACAACCCAAGAAAAAAAACTTTAGTAACTTGGGTCCATTCCTAACTAGACCCCAATAGTTGATTGTCTTGTGCACTTGTTTGCTTCATTCAGACCAAAAAATCCAAAGCATGCACTAACTTCGGCAACTACGTTCATCTCTATCCCATTGGATGTGCCAAAATATATTGTTGATCCCTAAGAGGCTCACACCTAAATAAGGGTAGTTGGGAAGTTTCACAGGAGTGGGATGGGGTGCACCTTATAAACAAACTCCAAGATTTTAAAATTTGGCTCTTCACGTGTGGTGTTTGGGGAAAAGTATGGGGTGTAACATTTAACAAACAACATAATCTAAGGGGAGGAAAAATGACAAATCAAAGCTTCATCGGATGGGTAAAAATTTTGTTAGATGGTGGTTGCAGGGGTTCGACCATTTCTGGTTATATATTCATGCCTTCATTCACTCACAACATGATGCACCACAAACTCATCATTATTTTTTAGGAGAACACAAAGCCAAAGTTTCTCAACATAGGGCAAAATATTCAAATCCCAGCCGTGGGAAGCATCTGCAAGGATCTGAATTAAGGCACAAAACTCCTAAAGGGAGTGAAAGCCTCTTCAACTAAGGACATGGTATAGGACCTCATTTATTAACAGACATAAATAGCTCCTATAAGGGTTGAAATAAAATACCTCACCTCCTAAAGACAATATTCCTGAGGAGTAGGTTGTAAAGGATAAAAATCATCATCTATTCTAAGTGCAATATGAGAAGGGAGAAACCACCATGATCACAAGTACACCCAAACACAGAAAAAATAATTACACCCACATAAATAAACTAGCCCAAACCTATAAGGATTCAACGTGGGACACATTGATTAATAAAAAGGAAAAGACACCAGATGTACATTCCCCATGATTTATTAAGTGAAAACATGCCAAGGTTAGAGAGAATGCCCAAGAAAATATAGAATGTACCCTTGGCCGACAAGCCATAGGGTTTTGTTCTTAGAAAAAATAGAATCTCTACAAATAAGATAGAGTATTCCTCTGCCTACTAAACAAAAGTTCAATATTTCCAACCTCTTTCTCTTATAAGTCCCCGAGGTTTTATAGAACAACTCTCATTTGATATGATCGCAGAAAGATTACAATTAGATACAATCAATCGACATGTCAAAAATCTAGCATGGATCACTCAATTTTCTATGTTGCGGACAAGTGTGATATTTTGATTGGTTTTCGCAGCATGTCTTCCAACTGGGATCAAAAGAATGAATTATGGTAGCTCGATCAAGGATGACCATGATTGCACATACCAAACAAAAACTGTGCCTAGGAAAACTATTAGAATTTCGTTGGTCGCATGAATATTCACTTGGGAGGATATTCCTTGAATATGTGTTTGCAGGTTCCTTAGAATGTGGTTCCTAAGAGGGACACATGGCATGATGATAGAGTTTGAAGGGGAAGCATCCTCCAGAGAGCATATTATAACTCTAATGTGTTCACACATGTCAACATTCACAAGGGAACTTTGTTATTGTGAGTGTGCCCCGCATGTGTAAGTGGTTGAAGTATGAACACAGGAAGTGTTAAGGCCAATGATGTAGAAGGAGCCTACAATGTCCTATGTGAAAAAATAAAATACTAGAGGAGAAAAATGTAAGGAATATGAACAAATTGAACAAATTATTTCTTTTCTTCTCAGGGTTGAAGTTGGTGATCTTGATAGGATCTTTTATGAGTGGAACAAGCTAATTTACAACCCTAATCAAATGGTCAAGGTCATGAAATTAAGGGAAGAAGTTCACATGGATCTCGAGGGGATGGAAACTCAAATTAAGATAGTTTTTGGCCACTTGGATCACAATTATAACTAGTTTCCAGACAATCTCAAGATGGTTTGAACCTCACTCATTATAAAAACTATCATGCAACAGTTCGACAAGCAACCACATACATGCAATTAGGTAGGAGCCAACAAGATAGATGGATTCCATTAAATTTTTATACACCTATATTATGGTGTCTTGTTCCATATTGGGAAAGAAACACTTTCTATGATGTTAACAAAGAGAATTCTTGATGGGAAAAGATGAAGAAACATCAAGGGTTTTTTTGGAGTCCAATTGTGAAAACTAAAGGGAAAACCATAGGGAAAAAACATGAAGGTGTGTCACACTTTAGGATAAATTTGAAATTTTGATCGAGTACATTTTGACCAATAGGGTTTCGGCCCATTCTGTTTTGGCCGAATCCATGAGGCACCACTTGGCACACATGTGGCAGGGGGGTTTCGATCGATTAGGATTCGGTCGAATCCTAATCGGTTGTATTTTTTTTGGTAGAAATCCCCCAAATATATAGATTATGGGGATTTTTAGCCCCTCATTTGCACATTCATAAATTGGTGGAGGGATAGAGGGGCTTATATGTAGGCTCATCTGAAACCAGGTCAGCCCCCCTAATTCATTTTTTTTGTTTGTTTTTTTTTAATGTTTTTTTTTTTGTATAACATGTATACTTAGTTCATTTTTTGCATGATAATTATTTTTAAGTACGTCAATTGTTATAATACTCAATTTTGTAAACCAAAATAAAAACTATTAACTTTAAAACAATTATTATTCATAAACAAAATCACATTAAAGAACATGTATCCCCTACAATGGATTTATGACATTTTCACACATTGTTGACACTTTGTGCCAATAAAATTTGTAGGAAAACTTCATCAAGATTAATTTTTTTGTCACACAAATCTACTATCTAGGCCACATTATTGTCATGTAGGAATCCACATTGACTTGGATAACTCAAAGCGTTCTAAGATTGGCCAACTCATGCACCATCACCTAGTTGTTTATATTTATTGGGCTAACAAGTTCTAGACCCTAGGTTTGTTCGTATATTCTATCACATTTATAGGACCCTCATTCAAGTCATGCAAACTAAATAAAAATTCCTATAAACTAATGTGCTAAGGATTTCAATTATATTCTCTCCATGTGACATGATAGTTCCATCTAGTGATCAAGGAAAAAAAGAGGAACCTGACAATAGGGTAGTAGATTACCTCAAGATACTTCTAGTTGATGTCATCATTATAGTGTAGAACTTACATGACTATAGTTTTTTTGACTAGGAAACTCTTTACTTATGTACTTGTACAAGTTCATATTCTTTGTTAGGATATATCTTGGAAACAAAGGTAAAACCAATAAATTATTAGGCCATTATAAAAGAATGAAATCCTAAAATTAGAATAGGTATTTAATATCAAGACATATGATAGTTTGGAAGATCCATTTTTTCCCTTATATATAGACATTAATATGTAGGGTGAACCCCTTTATTCTAATTAAGCCAACACATGCAAATATTAAGATTAAGCATAAATGTACATGAAATTTTATAATATTTAAATTACATGCATGTGAATGTAATTTAAAATTATGTTATTTTTTAGTTGAACTTAATTATGATAAAAATATTTAATTGAAATGAAAATTATGTGATATGATATGTTGGTGTTTAATGTTTAATTGAAATACAAATTATTTAATATCATATGTTGGTGTTTAATGTTTAATTGAAATGAAAATTATGTGATATGATATGTTGGTGTATAATGCTTTTATCTAACTTACAATGATTCGTTTTGTTTATAATTATGTACATGTACATGTATGAACTTGTTTTTTAATTCTATTTTTATTTGTGTATGTATATATGCAGATCTTCATATATATCTTTTCATATATATTGTCTACAGTTCAGATGGAATCTCCAGGTTCAGATCCTCATGGATCTTCACATAGTGTCCACCCAGATAGAGAGGCTTGGGCCTCTCATGGGTCATCTCACAATACTCCCTAGGGATGGAGGAATGTGCAACAACAGACTACTAAGAGATTGCACGCTACTCTAGCACAGCTAGAGAGGACATTGCAAAATATAGTTGTCCTTCCCAATAGGGACAAGCTATCATCCATTAGAGATGAGTTGATGTGTATGATTGACCTTTTTCAATCATACAATCCATATGATGACCCTTCTATTTATGCATTTTATGCCTCTCTATCATATAGTGTAAATGAAAGAAAACTTTAACTAGAGACAGGTTGATATAGAGATTTCATTAGGGAATGTGAAATCCATGTTCCCATATTACGAGAAGAAAAAATTTAGGGTATATCAGGTCACTAAGTGTAGAGATGATATTTTTTCACTATTTATATACCATACATGGTTTGCAACACATCACATGTGACCACAGAATGATGAGCTACCGTTATATTTCTGCAAACAATTGTATGCAAAATTTTATTTGGGTTGGGATGTTGATTACACTGATTTTCTATGACATGTCAAGAAGGTGAGGGGAGGTTTACACATAGATCTAGACACCCTATTAATGATGCACCACTGCACCCTAGTAAGAGGGCATTGGTAGGTACAAACCTTTTGGTTCTTCCAAAAGGTTTGGAAATAGCCACTTGTTTTGGAGATGTTGCAACGAAGGACATATGACTTGGGATGTATTCCAACATTTCCACCATTGTGAGTCAGGTTGATGAGATCTCATCTAATCCTGTGGGATGTTATATGTTTCATTCTTGTACCGACCCTACAATTCCTCCTTTTGATCCCTTGTATGATGCACATATCCATTTTGAGTTACCCACACATGATGACATTGCACGGGTACCTGAGGGTAGTCTGTGGGAGATGACCTCCTATTTATTGAGTGATATTGTAGATGCTTATGAGGCTATATAGATATTACAGGAAGTCACTCCCTAGGAGATGTCAACCTTTATTAGGTAGATACTTTGGAGACTGTCCACTGGTAGCAGCCATAGATTTGGAGATGCAAAGCCTGGTAGTTTGGGGCAGGAGGATATTTTGATACGTCCTATGACTCTTCTAGTCCACCGTACACCTCCTCCACAACATCCATAAGATCACATGAGATATTTTTCTACTCTACTTATGGATGAGGGTATTGATCCTGATGTAGTGTCATTACACTCTTCTGAGTTCTAGGAGATAAATAAGGTAAGAAACTATAATTTGATTAAAAATGGTTTAATTGTATATATAGATCTAGACAGAGCTTGCTACATATATTTTTCAAATCAATTGATTGTGTGCATATTTTTTGAATTTTATATTATGCAAGATTTTATGACAGGCGCTGCATATGGAGATTTGGAGGCACATGGTGATCCTATTCATCATGATGTACGAGTAAATTTAAATATATATTTAAAAATTAATTTAATTTTGTACTTGATGTGAGTATGACTAGTATTTTTTAACATGGTATTTTTGTATGTAAAGTAGGCCCCCCGAGGAGGTGGTGGATCGGAGGAGGGATTAACTCATGGCCTGACGAGCTAGGGATATTACTTGTTAGATGCTTTTGGACATTTCTAGATGATACATTGTTATACATGTTGTAGACATTTCTCTGATACATTTCTATATTTATGTTCTGGACATTTCTCTGCTACATTGTTATACATGTTGTTGACATTTTTATACATGTTGCATGTACATTTCTCTGATACATTTGTATACATGTTGTGGACATTTTTAAACATTTTTATACATTTATACATGACACATTAGATGGATATAACATGTAATGTATTGTTATACATTTCTAGATGATACATTGTTATACATGTTGTGGACATTTCTTTGATACATTCCTATATTTATGTTCTGGACATTTCTCTGCTACATTGTTATACATGTTGTGGATATTTTTATACGTTTTTATACATACTGCATGAACATTTATCTGATACATTTTTATACATGTTGTGGACATTTTTATATATTTGTACATGATACATTAGATGGATATTACATGTAACATTGTTATACATTTATAGATGATACATTGTTATACATCTTGTGGACATTTCTCTGATACATTTCTATATTTATGTTATGGACATTTCTCTGCTACATTGTTATACATGTTGTGGACATTTTCATACATTTTTATACATTTATACATGATACATTCGTAACACATAAGTAACACATGACATATAAGTAATGACATATTTAAAAGCAATATAAGTGACACATAAGCATATAAGGAAAGTACACATATAACACATGACATATAAGTAATACATGTAAGCAATATAAACCTTGTAACAAATGCAAGAAATATAAGTAACACATGGCATATAAGTAATGACATACTTAAAAGTAATATAAGTGACACGTAAGAATATAAGCATATAAGTAAGGCAAGCAACACATGGTATATAAGTAATGACATATTTATAAGAAATATAAGTGACACATAAGCATATAAGCATATTAGTAGCACATGGCATATAAGTAATACATGTAAGCAATATAAGTAGCACATGGAAACAATATAAGTAACACATGACAGATAAGTATGAGATTGTTAAAAGCAATATAAATGACATATATAAGTAATTTAACATATAAGTATATAAGCAATATATAAGTAGTCACTATGTCTTAAGGGGATATGAAGCTAGTCTTAAGGAGATGTCTTAAGGAAAGATTTCTTAAGTGAATGTCTTAAGGAGATGTAACTTGCTATGATGTCTTAAGGGGATGTAAGTAATATATAAGTAATATACATAATTACATTTGAACCTTCAAAGAATACATTTGAACCTTCAAATCATACATGTGTATAATCCATAATTAAACATGTATAAGCAGCATAAAAGCATACATAAACTGCATATATCAAAAAAATTGAACCTTCAAAGCATACATGTATCTCTAGTTCAAATATGAAATTATAAGCCATAATTATATATCAAAACATTTGATCCAAATTTATATTAATACCACTCCTAGAACTCAAACTATATAGTAGTTTTTTGTATCTCTAGTTCAAATATGAAAGCATAAGTCATAATTAAACAAGTTTCTAAACCTAAAGGTCCTAATACATATAGTCTGGATCCTCTCTATCTTTTATTATCTCAAAAAAAAATCATGTTCTTCAATAGGCAACCTCCACTTTTGGTTGTCGCGTCCATTTTTTGGCATTGTCTCAAATTGCAACTTTGTCGCTATAACCAAGAGACTGTAATGTAGATCTTTTTGGCCAGGCATGTAATCAATAAATTGAACACCAATATTGTCTATATTTTTTTTCTAATAACAGGTGCCTTCAATAACAACTAAACTAGTAGGATACTCTTGTCCATCACCATCTACATTTTTTTCTGGCCATTAATATTTTGCTTTCGTGCATCTTAGTAGATAATAATCTACACCATCTGTATTCTCAGGATCCACAACCATAGAAAAAATATCACCTATAAAGAAATCATATCATAAATTAGAAACAAAAGGAAGATAAAATATAAACATCACTTGTCATAAATTAAAATTAAATAAAAGATAAATATGTGCACACACACACACACACACACACACACACACACACACCTATAACAACTAAATCAGAAATATGTTCATAATCAACTGAATATATAGGATCATGAATGTTTATGTCATTGTCATCGTCTTCATAAGGAGGCGTTCTGATCAACTGTTTCATTTTCCATTGTGAAACATATCCATGTGCAATATTCTCACATTGACTATTTGCGTTGTTTTCAATACAATCGACACAAAAGCGTGATTTTTCTCTTACTTGAATCAATGGACGCTTGTTGTTTCCTCTAGTAATCACTTGAAGTAAACTTCTAATACCAACAATTGATTGACAATTGCAAGGATTAGATCGACCAATATCTGTTACATATGCATGTTCAATGAGATTCAAACACATTTTCAGATCAATGTAAAGTTTACATGATATAAAAGTGAAATGCATGTCTTCAATTATAAATTTTAAAAGAATCTAAACACAATATTTCACCTTTGACTTCCCAAAAATAATGGTTTTTGTTTGTTGTGTCACGACTAGAAAAATGACTTCGGCACCATTCAATAATTTCCTTTGAATTGTCTATGCTATTACCTAAATATTAAATATCTAACTATCAGTTTAAAGAAAATGAAGAAGCTCCAAATATATATACCTTGTGCAAATTAAATTAAGAAATAGATATAAACATTATATATTCACACCATTTGTACCTGCAAGTTCATGTTGGTGAAGTGCATGCTTCACACATGCTCCTGCTCCATTGTGCTCTCCTTTCCCATTTCACTTTCAAAAAAGTTCCATAGAAACTTAACGTCATGTCTTGCATGTTGCATGGATAGCCAATTAAAGGATTTGGCAGACTTAAATTGTCATGTAATTACAAATCAAATCAAAACTAATTACCAAAACATGTAAATCAAGACTTTAAATATATACAAATGTATGTGCTCTGAAATTAGATTAAAAGTAAATAATAACTTAAAAATGAGAATGAAAATTAATTTCAAAATTTATGTACTTCCCTGCACAACCATCAAACCAAATCCAGTGTTGTGAAGCATGTATTCCACAATTCTCAAGATCCTCAAAAAACATTCTAAAATAGTGGGTTACATAGCTCCTATCAGGAACCTTATCATCATTGATATAGAAATGAACCTCCTTGATGATAATGCAATCATTTGGATCATTACTTTCTACACCGTCCAAATCAAATTGTGTGTGTCTATAGCTCACTTGCACAAATATCGCTACTTGATCAGAATGATAATATTGAGCCTGAATTTGTGATTGAGGGGCAGATATATAGTTCTTAGAGAAATCTACAATTGAAAGAATACAACCAGGTGGAAAACAATTTTTGGAATCATGAAACTGTTTAGCTTGCCATCGTGCATCATGACGATGTTCGATATGTGGATAATTCATAGTATGAAATTTGTTCATAAATTCAAGGTAGGGAAATTCACTCTCCTTCAATGCATTTTTTTGGATTCATCTCCTGTCTTAGTTTGATATGTCTCATATTCAAATCTCTTCCACAAAACTACAGTTGTAACATCAATATTCTCAATTTTCCATGGAAATTTTTGCAAACCTCCACAATCAATGCATGCATTTTTTTATGCACTGTACATTGAACTCGTCTAAATATTATGATTTATCAAATAAAATAGAATTCAAAAATTGTGTTGCACTTCTAGGGATGTTTATATTTGGATTAAGTACTGCCATAGTTTTTTTTATATGATTGCAAGTATAAATGAAACTCAACATGATTTTGACAACAACAAATTTCACGTACATTATTTATGTGTACAAATAAAGGGCGCAACTTCTCAAACATTCTCTGACATATTTTCACATCTGAAAATTCTTGTTTGAACACTTCAAACAAATCACCCTGTGTTGTATCTATAAAATATTTTGGGTGTTCAATTTTCTTACCAATCTCTTCATCTTTCATCTATATAGTGTCGCTTCTATTAGAAGAAACATGGGAGTGAATGGTCCAATATTCATTCACCTGTCTCTTGACATATTTTAAAATTATATCTTTTTGAGGAAGTCTACAAATATATATACCCAATTGTTTTCAATGTTTTCATCTAGCATATTTGTCATTCTGATATACCTTTGAATAGTTCTTCTAGATACATTCATTAATTCAGAAATTGCTTGAACTTGTCTTGTATGTGACATCCTCTTACTAGAAATTGTAGTCATCAAAGCTCTACGTGCAACACTTAAATAAGCTCCTTAACTTGTCTTATCAATAATGTTTTATGCATCTTGCAATTTTTCAACTATTATTTCTTTTACATGACCTCCTAAGATTTTCCTATTATCAACACCCAAGAACTCCAAAACAAGAGTCATTTATTTTTTCATGAATAGCATGGCAAATAATTGTTCTCTTCCAACCACAAATATCTTCTCAAAATATTTCTCCCACATGTTTTTTCAATGCAATTTAATTATGCTTTCACTTGTACCATGTGTTCAGATGAGATTTGACTTAATAGAGATTCCTCATTCATCTCCATCAAATTTTCCATGTGTGTTGAAACATGTCTACCTTTACTACTACCAATTTGTTCTCCTACTTGAGTTGCATCTTCTTGAACATCAACAGGTCCTTCAACATCAACAGGATTTTTGTGAACATGAACATGTTCCTCTTGATTACGTTTTTTATGACCTTTCATTTTTTCATTTGTAATTCAATCATACTTTTTTGCTCTGGTCCTTTTATTCCCCATTGTACAAAGTATTGAAATTCAACTTCCAAATAATCGCCTTCAACAGCCCTTCACAAAAAATGGTTTGAATACTCCTTCACAAAAAATCCTTTAATGCTCCTTCGAAAAAAATGCCTTCTGAAAAAACATGTTGCTTCAATTGGAAGAAATCTAATAAAATAAGTTATAATGTTGTTTTTTAATTTTTAAAATTGAAAAAAAAAAATTATTTATACCAATCCAAATGGGCGGTTGCTTGGATGCGACTGCTTGCGAGTCGGCCTATATCCGTAGGGATTTAGATGAGTAGGTTTTGGCCAAATCCTCTTATGTAACATGCCATATGGCAGCCACACTACCAAAAAAAAAAAATGTAGAAATTTGTCATCTGCCTCTGATTTCTCCATCAAAACTCCACTTGCTGAAAAAAAAAAACTAAAAATACCCTTTTGTACAACTCAGAGTCAGGAATATGGTGATATAATTTTTTTAGTATTTTGATTTGAACTACTATATTAAATTTATAAAATACTACAAGTAGGTATATTGACCTATAAGAAGACATTGATTTAGAAAATGAAGAAAAATAGTAAAACATATCAGAAAAATTTAAAATGTATATATAACACTAGAGGAGAGAGCCCCCTTCAAGAATATGTAATTTTTTTTATAGTGGTGTAGCTTTGATAGGGGAAATATGGTAGGAGACACAAACTGTCGATTTCGGGTAAGTTCGACTTTGATTAGTTATAACATACAAACTATACATAAAAAACCAATCTTTCTTTTTCTTTTGCACTGCCTATACATGTCATCTACAACATATTTTGAAATCAGAGGAAAAAAAGATTGTTTACATACATTTTTTTGGTGGGAGGTAGACCCCCTAATTTGCAGTGTTTTACATCAATTGAAAATTAGACTTTAAAAATTAAAAAAATATATCAATAATTTTTCAATTTTTTTTAAAATAATAGGCATAAACTTCATCCAATTTTACACATTTCATCAGTTTACTTCATCTTCAAATTCCAAACAGAATTCTCACTTTTATGTTGTTAAAGTTGAACAATTTTGGTGTTGTTAACTGTTTCCTTTATAAAAGTGTGACACAATACTATGCTTTTACCCCATAGTGGGCAAATTTAGCCTATTAGCATGGGTTAAGAACTAGAATTCTCCATCTAGAGGACCATTAGGAGCTTAAGTTGGGGGTGATAATGAACCCCATTTATGTCTTTTATATTAGATACTTTTTATGATGGTCTAGACTTTGTTTTGTTATTTTAAGCCTATGAACTATGTGGTTTTATATCATTTTGCTAATTCATGATGTTGAACTATCCTGCTATATCTAATGTCCTTTTTGACAAAAAACTAAGATATTTATGAATGTAATGTAAATATATTCTCATGAATGATTGTGGTAATTATTGTATTTTAAATATTAACGAGTGCATGAATCTACGTGGGTATTGATCTTTTTGATGCAGCTATGGGGTGTTGTGATGGAATAAATTCTTCATCAAGGTGTGACAGGTATTTTGAAAAAGTCAATAGACATAAAGGAAAGAAGAAGTCAGTGTGGTTATGAGTAGAAATTTAGTTGTTGCTTCAAAAAAATATTCCTTCAAAACAGTTGGAAGGACATTTATCTTCCTAACTACCATGCTTGATAAAAGAGAAAATTTAGGGAAAGATATGGTGTGAAGTTATGAATGGGACATAGTCCACCCTGTTCCACTTATATTGTTTTTAAGTTTCTATCTTTTAGTAAAAGCACTCTCCCTAGATGTAAGGGATTAAAGTGTTGAATAGTTAGTTAGTTCTATTTTCTATTTTCTATAAAGTATTCCAAGTTTCTTTAGACATTGTTGGTCGAGTAATGTAATATACTATGCATTTACTGAATTTCTTGAATAAGAAGCACATTATGTCATTTTGGGTTATTAGCACGAGTGTATAAAGATCTCTTGGATGTTTATTTTCTTAAGATATAGTTGTTATTTAGGAATACTCATCTCAAGGGGCTCACTTGGTGAAGATTCCCCTCTATTTTCTTTTTGTCGAATATTTTTAAATTATTTGTACTCTATTTCTATTAATCTAGTAATTTTTTGTCCATATAGACACAAAAACACAATTCTATGATTGTTCCTACAGCCAAAGCAGAATGAAACAGTTAGCTTAATTTTAGTTGAGGAATTATTATTTTAGCATTAGTCTAGGTTGGATTCATTCATGACAAACTATGGTTAAGATTATTGTTACATTTCATTTATAGTATCCAGTTCAATATTTCCCTTGTTGAAGATAAAATAGTATGACTCTGAAGACTCTTAGTGGACATACTGTGTTGTCTCATTTAAAGTTAAATGTGCCTGAGTTGACAAGTAAATAAATCTTGATAATGGAATTTGATAGCTACCCAGTTAGGACAACATGTCTCTAAGTTGAGGCATCACACCCAACTCTCTACCCATTTTTAGAAACCAACAAGTGGGACACAATTAGTTCAATAGTGGAGCACAAAAAGTGTCATGTCAATACTTATCCCCAAAAAGATTCTAGTAAATTTGAAAATGAACCAATTCTATGATGTTACATGAGCACATTAATAAGCATGATTATGAGATTTACTTTTTGTCGGACCATTTTGACACCTTGGCCAAAAAGGCATGTGATGTGCCATCATATTTGAGCATAGGCTTGAAACAAATTTTTTTAAGTGCAGTTTTGACAAGTAAGTAGTTGTACAAAATTCCAAATAATTTAAAATATCTAAAATAGATTTTGGGAGGTGCAAAGCTAGGGTGCTCCACTATAGGGCCCTCCCCCGCCATATTATTTAGAAATTAACATAATATAATCTACTCGCAAAGTAAGCTTCTCATAACAGGATCAACAACTAAAAATCCAAAGGTTAACAACTATAAAACTCTTATAAACAACTTCATATCACACACTTAATATATAGAAGATACAATACATGAAACCATCAAACAATATTACAAAACTATGAGCTAAAACTACCCAAAAAGTGGTGCACACACCAATACATGTAAGTCCCCTTTACAACTCATTTATGTTTTTGTGAGATTTGTATTTTTTTTTCTATTGCATATAATGTAAGTAGCAATATAGCTTACAGAGTTTACAAATCATTACATTGGAGCAGGGCGTATAGCCTCAGCCAGATCAAAAAGGCCTCAAAATTACAGATTGTTCATATTACGATGGATACATATGAACCATATAAAACTATTGGAAGTTGTAACCAGTGTTACTCAGGGGGGTCTTCATGTTCAGCATCAGACTCATTAGAGTCAGGGGAGACTGCATTGTACCCGACTACTTCATGTGCATCGAAGATGGGCTCAACATTAGTGGCTACACATGGGTTGCCCTCCTTCACTTGTTGGAGGAACTCGGTGAGGAGGTTTTTGAAGGTTGTCCTAGTCTGATTTGTAGTGTATCTATGGGCTATATATTTCTTGTCAATGGTTCCTTTGCCCTCCCTTAGAATTTGGAGGAATTTACTCTCTTTGAGCTTCACCACCGATGTGACCTGCAGAGAAACATTAATGAATATGAGTCTCCTTAGAGACTCAGTAAGATCCCTGCCTTTCCCTGCCAAAACATCATCATTCCTAGCCTTCCAAATATTCCATAATACAAAGAGGAAAGAATAGACCAAAAAGAATTGCAAAACTTGTTGTTGTTGATATTCCCAGAGATGATGTTCAGAACTTGGAAGTAAATTTTGTAAGTAAGCCCAAATATTTTCTAGATTTCTAAAGCAAATAGACATTCAAAGAACACATGTAGTACTAATTTAGGGTTTTTACAAATAAAGAAAAGGTTGGGTTCCCCCCCAAGTTTATTGAAGGGCAATTTGTGAAGCAGCAGCCTCCATAGGAAGCAAGTGATCTTTGGTTCCACAGGTCTAGACCAAAGAGAGGCAAAGTACTTGTTCCAATCTGGGTGGGGCACATCAAGGTTCCATTTGGAATTAGCGTGGGATAGGATGGCAGGACTGAAGGTGCTCTTTTGGTATAAGAGCTTGCTCTTGACCAGGTGGAGGGGGAGTCCTTAGACCAAACAAGTTGGGAGGAGCATGAACTAGGGGAGCAGTAGGCCACAACTCTCCCTAGGGTCTCAAGGGCAGCAACAAGAATAGCATAGGTCCTCTTATGGGTTTGAGGGAGGTTGAATTTTGCAGCAAAGGTATCACATGGAAGGAGAGTACCCTTGTGCAAAATGTCTCAAAAACAACTGATGCCTTTCTCTACCCATTTTTTGGCTGATCAGCCTTGTAGCAATGCCAGAGGTTTGCCATTGTGATCTAGATTCCACCATAAATATTTATCACCGCAGATCACTCCATTACCTTCCAAGGGGGGTGAGTTGTCTAGGAACCTCCTTACATAACTCCAACTCTTCCAGGTCACTTTGAAGACATTTGAACCTTCAACATTCACCTTGCCCTCCAGACCTAGAAATTATGTGAAGCTCATCTTATTCCAATGCTTAGACTTGACTGGATGGCCTCTACAAATGTTATTCCTAATAAGGATCTTCCAGGGTTCATCCCCTACCGCTGGTTTAGCAATCCATTTGACTGCCAGGGTAATACCTTGGGTTTTGAGGTCCTTGAGGCCTAAACCTCCCCACATTTTGTCTCAGGTGCACCACTCCCAAGATACTGCATGTGTCTTTTTGTTGCCCATGATGTTTGACCAGAGGAAGTTTCTGACAATCTTCTGAATTTGTACAAATTGATTCTGGTTGAAGATCCATGTTGATGAATAGTATATAGGGTAGGATGATAGAACCTTTTGACATAACTATAGCCTCCTCAGAAAGGATATGAGGTTACTACCCCATTTGTTAAGTTTTAGGTGGATCCTGTCTTTAATCTAGTTCCACATGTTATTGATGATGGGTTCCACAGCAAATGGGATGCCTAGGTACTTAACAATGTGGTTGGGTCCTCCCCATTCAAGCCCAAATCTGCTCCACCAGACTGGGGTTTGTTCCTTCCACCCCAACATAATTGACTTAGCAGTGGATATCTTGCTTCCTGAGGCTTGACAAAACAAATCTAATTTGGCCATGAGTTTGTCCATGTTTTTTTCTTCAAGGTTCATGAGAATTGCAGTGTCATCTACAAATTGGATGTTTGAAATCTCTTGGCCATTGGGAAGGGTTATACCTCTAACTCTGGGGGATAAGGAGTCATCCCTTAGGAGATAATGGAGGGATTCTTCTGTAATAACAAAGAGGGAGGGGGCAAGGGGGCAGCCCTACCTGATGGATCTCGAGAGCTCAAAGGCATTAAACCTAACTCCATTGACTTCAACTGTCGCCATAGCTCCATTCAGCAGGGTGGTTACCATATTGCAGAAGGAATTGGGGAAGCCTAGGCTATCAAGCATATACACGATGAACTTCCACTCAATCCTGTCATATGCTTTCTCATAATCAATGATTAGCATTGATTAGTTCTGTCCAGAGGTGTTAGCCCATTCTAGTGACTCCCAACATGTTATGAGGGTTTCAAGTATGTACCGACCTTTAACAAAGCCAGTTTGGGTGCTATTAATCACTTTGGGGAGAATGTTCACAAGTCTTAGGGATAGAGATTTGGCCAAAATCTTGTAGCCCACATTAAGTAAGGTGATGGGCCTCCAATTTTTGATGAGGAGTCTGTCTACCTCCTTGGGGATAAGTTTAATAAGTCATGCATTGATTGATGGGTCAAGGGACCTTTCTTCAATAGCTTCTCTAAAGGTCATGAGGAGACTATGGCTTATCCATTCAACATTGCTTTTAAAAAATTCTATTTTTAGGCCATCAGGGCCCGGGGCTTTGTCATTGGCAATGCTCTATATGGAATCACTGATTTCTTTTATAGAGAGCTCTCTCCTGATCTCTCTAGCATACTCCTCAGAGATTTTACTAGGGATGATGCTTTTGATTTTATGTCTAGCAGCTTCCATGGAGTTATCATCTTCTGATATGAACAGCTTGTTGTAAAATTCTGAGAAGGTATTGGCAATATCCCCTTGATCAGTGATGTCTACCTCCTGATCTCTAATGCAAGTAATCTTGTCCCTCGCCTCCTTCTTCTTAAGAGTATGGAAGAAGAATTTTGAGCCTCTATCTCCCAGATTAAGCCAGTTTGCTCTGGCTCGAATCTTATCTCCCCTAGTTTTAACCAATTGAAGATTCCTGAGGGCATCTCTGCTACACATGACTTTGTCAAGGAGGGTAAGGTCTCGAGGGTGGTTTTGAATCTGGAGTTTTTCTCTTGGAGGCCTTCAACCAGCCTGAGTTCTTCCCTCCTCCCATCTTTGGATTTTTTCTTACCCACCACCTTAAGCATTGACTGCCAGGATCTGGTGGTTTGGTTCCACCTGTCTACTTTAGAGTCATGCTTAGCAATAGACTCATTCAACCAGGCAATGATTTTGATTGTCGCCTGCACATCTGGGTCTTTGAGAAGGGAGGAGTTGAGTGCAAATCTCGTCTTCCTTCTCTTTTTTGATACCTTATTAGTAATGATGTGGATGTTGGTGAGAATGGGGTGATGGTCAGAGAGGGTGAATGGGTGGACCTTGACACTGTTGTCCACAGATGTGGGGGACAGTTGGAGAACTATTTGTTCTTGTAGAACCTGTCAAGCCTGGAGTATATTCTCTTCTTTCCTTTTTGAAAGTTGGACCATGTGAACCAAATGCCCTTAGATTCACTTTTCTTTCCTGTCAGGGGGTCAAAGAGATTAAGTTTAGACAACATCCTATTCTAGTAGATAATTGCACTGCCCTTCCACTCAAATTTGAGGCCTCCCGCTTTGTCTTGGGCCCTCTCAATCATATTAAAGTCTCCAACAATAATCCAAGGAATGTCTTCAAGCTCCGAGATCCACTTCCATAAATCAATCCTGGCATTGTGTTCATTTGCGGCATAAATGGAACATACTCCAAAGGTGGAGTCCTCTTCTTTAATAATAGTCCAAATGGCCCTGTTACATGGAGATGATCCCCACCTCTTCACTGATTTCCTCCACCTAGGCCCTACTAGAATCAAGGTGCCTCCTTTACCCCTCTAATGTTTAGTGGATAATGCCTCTGAATCCTTCCATATGCATTTAAGTGCAATCTCTAGGCAAAACCAAATTGCTTTGACCTCTTGAATCATAAGGATGTCTATCTTTTTGTTGATTTGGAGAAATCTCTTGACCACATACTTTCTGTCAGAGGATTCTAACCCTCTAACATTCCATGAGGCATAGTTCACCACCATTGGGAAGTCATTTGTTAGGTCCCATCAGAGCCTTGAAGCTCCTGAAGCATTGGGGTATATCCTTCTTAAGCATTTTGTGAGGTTTAGGGTTGCCAAAGATATTGGGGGTTCTACCTCTCTTCTTTTTTATGATAATTGCCTCAGCTTCCCCCTATTCTAAACTCTTCAAAGGCTTCCTAGTATTGCCAGAGGTGAAGATAAAGGTTTTATCTCCACCTTTGTTTTCCTCTACTAGATCTGTCTCTATCTCTCCCTCCTCAAGGCCCAACTCCTCCTTCTAATCTATATCCACCCCAACATCTCTACATCTACAAAGGGTAGCTTTGGCACTACCTTCCTCCAATCTCCAGCTTTTCATATGTTTGGTGAGGGAGGAAGTGGGGGGGGGGCATGTATCACTATAATGGAGAAGTCATTTAGCTTGTCCTCTTCTCCATGTGTTGAGGGCACAATTTCTCCTCTTCTAGCATTATCAATTACATTGGGTTCAACATGAGGAGGGCTGGATAGTGAGCACAGGCTACCAACCTTATCTACAGGCATGCCGAGTGATGGAGGTAGACCAAAAGAAGCCTCTCGACCTTGAGGGAGGGCATAGTAGGTCTTCCATTTGGACTTAGGGACTGCTATGATTTTATCAGCTTTGAATTGGATCCGTTCTAGTGCTATTTGCTGAGCATTAGGGTTTTTGTGCTTTGCCCTGGTGGATTTATCCTTGGGTTTCATACCAAAGTCCAGATCCTTGGGATTGGGGAGGTCTCAGAGAACTTCAGGTATTTCAGTATCCACCTTCAGAGGAGCAGGTTGATGGTCAAATTGACCTTTGAGTTTGTCAAGGGTTTCAGCAAGAGCTACGACTTCTTTCCTCCAATCCATGGGGGATTTATCTTGGGTTGGAACAAGTTCAAGGGTTTCCCTGGGGGTAAGGGAAGGGGTGGGGTTAGATTGTGGAGAAGAACCAGATCTAGCTTCGGGATTTTGTGTGATAGGGGCAAAGGAAGGTCCAGATTCGACGGGAGGAGGTCCAGAAGGTGGCAAGCATTTGGTAAGTATGGGGCAATCATGTTTCTTATGTCCTTCTTTTCTGCAGAGGTATCAACTATTAATACCTCCTAGAAAGGTGACAAGGCAAACTGTGGGGGAGCCACCAAGGTCGAATTAGATAGTGTAACACCCCAAAATTGGCACCTTATAATCCAATCAATTTTGGTGCATTTTCTCATCTTCGAAGTCCTATTGTACTAGGCAAATTCCTTTCCTTATTGACTTTAATTGACTGAGTTTCAAATGCAGAAAACCCAAATTTGCATAAATGTGATATTATACTTAATTCCTAAATTCTCAGAGTTTATTATCTAAAAATCCCTATGATTAATTGATTTAATTATAAAGTCCTAAGTGCTTTTAATTAAATTAATTCCACCCCCTTTAGCTAATATACATAAAAGGAATTGAAAGGTTATTTAATTATTGGATGAATTATC
>MU227417.1:736568-751255 GCA_018584345.1 Thuja plicata
GGTGATGAATATGCTTGATGTGTTTGGGTGAGGTGAAAAGGTAGAGAAGTATGCTCTTCTCTCATTGAGAGAATCAGAAAATCAAACCCTTGAATCCGAACCAAGTTGAGTCACCTTTAGAGGGCCTACCGGAAGTTGAACCTCCGAGAATGACCCAAGTGAATACACACCTTTCGCCTGTGATTCCACCTCACTCTAATAAATTCTGCTATGTTGTATTCTAAAGAATCCAAAGCCATGGTAACTTCTTTCTCATTGATTTCGACTATCATCATGAGAAATCCTTGTTTGTCATACTAAGCGGCGCCGCTCCCAGCCTTGCTTGCAAGGGTGTGTGACTTACAAGTGTTGGTGTGGCTGCGAGGCCCCAGCTCTGTATCAAAGGCACCGGAGGTTATTGTGAATGGAATCCTATTAAACACTCTCTTAGTTAGATGCCTACCCGGTTCACCTCTGAAAGGAGACATAATCTGTGTGCAGGGAGAGGGAAGAATCTCTCCCCTAGATTCTCAACAAAGGTATGCACCTAGATGTTTGAAGTGGTATATGACGCTGGCCCCTGTTTAAGGGTAACCTTTGAACATATATACTTAGTCCTTGGAAACACCAAAAACATAGGCACTCTTTCGAGGGTGACACTACTGTGTGAGGTGCACGCATACGCATAAGACAATGGGGCACAGATTTTGTCTTCTCAACCAATATTCTTTGTAGGGATAACTGAGTGTCTGTTTTAGAGTCTTAAACTGTCTGTACTATCATCAAACAAAGACTCCCATGTTTCTACCAAGTTGCTTTGTCCTTGGTGGAATTGTTTATGACTACTGTTTGTGTCACTACTGCCTGATTGAAACTTCGTGTTTTTAAACGAGTGCTTGTCACCTTGAAATGGAGATTGCTGATTTGTATCATCTTAAAACTATCCTAAGCGTGGAAATCTTGTTAGAGAACAGTTCTAGTTTTTATCTTGAAAACTAAGTTTGTTTATTTGCCTTATCTACCTCTTGTCTGGGATTTGATTGCTTGTTCTCTCATTGTCTGCAGACTGAAACTAGTTGTTTTGAGTTGCAAACGGACTGATTCATACTCAAACTTGTCTTGTCTCTTTGTCTTTGTCCTATTTTCTTGTGTTTTTTGTACCTTGTGACATGATAGTCATATCTTAGTTGTTCTAGCCATACCTCTGACGATTCGTGTTAGGTGCATCTCACACCTTGGTTGTTCTATCCTATTACCTCTTTTTTTTATATACCTTTAGAGACAAAGTTCTGAGTTAGATCTTAAGTTTCCTCTCGTATCAGCTTCATTTATGCCTGTTACGACTAGGAGCAGTAATATTTTTCCCATACACGGTTCTAGAGTAGGTAGAGGTAAACCTCACAATCAAGGAAAAGGTCATTCTGAACCTGTTATTCAAGTGGATAATCAAGAGGGATCATCATGTTCCTCTTCCCCGTTCAGTGTAGACCCGAGTCCAAATTCAAAGCCAGTGCTTCATTTTTGTTCTAATCCGTTGTTTCAAGATCAGGGTAATCCATTTCTCTCAAACCAACAAGGCTACAAGAATTCATTTGTTTGGGTCTATCCTATTAACGACCCTCATTGCCTTAGTGATCTGTTCCAACATGTCAATCCTTTTGATTCGCCGAAGAGCACATCAGCTATGAGTCCTCACTCTCATACGGAAGGAGTGCACACGGAACAATCTCACATTAACAACATTTCATCTCCTTTCGATTACACACAAGGTCATGACCAATCTCAACATGAACAAGGTCATCAAGGAGAAGAGCACCACCAGGGTCAAGATCAGACTCAGAGCATTTATGAAATTCTTGGCAATGAAGATGACCCAATAACTCAAAATTATATAGACACAACAAAGTCTAATAAAGCTTTTATTAAAATGATGGATATACTCCTTGCGGAAGACAAAGAAAAATACTTTCTAGATTTAGCGAATCAAGGGGTCAAATTACCTGCAAACTTCCAAGTGGAAACGCTTGTCGCTAAAGAAGAGGAAACTAAAACCTCCAAATTGCATAAGATAATTCAAGATATGTAAGGTAAAATCAGCCAACTTATGAAAGATAAGGACAAACCTACGCAAAAATTCACAATGGAAAGTATATGTCCTTTTCCGTTTGATATGAGCATTGTTATGCCACCCTTTCCCAAAGGGGTAGAGCTTCCTAAATATGACAAGTATCTAGGTACCACTAATCCCCAGGATCATTTAAGAGAATTTGGTGCCTTGTCGATGGTTTTATACATGATCAAACATATTTGATGCATCTTTTTCCATGAAGTTTGGGTGGACCTGCTATGGAATGGTTCTCACGACTACCCACTGGCATCAAAACTTTTGACGAGATTGCCAATCTTTTTATACAACATTATTCTCACAATATTCAACATCCTGTCAATATAAGGGACCTTTACAACCTTAAGCAGAAACAAGGGGAACCATTCTTGATGTTTCTCCAAAGATGGAGACAACTTTGCACAAAGTACCCTCGTAAAATACCCGATTCTGAGAAACTCGATATATTCTTGGATAATCTCACCCCTGACTTTGGGTATCAAGTCCAACTTCAAGGTCCCCTTAACTTTGATAGTATGATAAAACAGGCTATGAGAATAGAAGCATTCATGGTTTAAAAAGGCGAATTGACCTTGTATAAAGATAACAAGCAAAATCCCTCATCTTCCAACAAAGACAAAGAGAAATTTTCCAACAAAAATAGAGATGTTGTGAATGATGGGGTGGTAAATAACGTGAATTCAACTTCTTCGAAACCGGTCTTCAATCTCACCTCAGGTATACAAGCGACCAAAGCTGTCGAAAAGGTTGCAACCAATACTCAACAGCCTTCCAAATTTTTGGGCAACAAACCTTGGGCAGCACGACCCAAGCGTGAATTTACCTCTCTGGGAGAACTGCTTGATGTGGTTTTCAAAACTTTGGTGCAAAATCAGATTCTTGCTCCTTTGGATAAATGTCTATACGATCCGCAACCAAGACCTCATTGGTGGAATGAGAATGCTTACTATGATTACCATCAAAACAAAGGTCACAAGACTGCTACTTGTCTCCAATTACGTCATAAAGTTCAAGATTTGATCGATAACCAGGTTATCGTTATGGAGAATCATAACAAGAATTTGGATCATCAAGCATTCAAAGATCCCTTTCCTCATCATGAGAAAGGTGAATCCTCCAATGCTCAGAATAATAATGCCAAAGTTAATTACACAAATACTACTTACGATAATGTGATCAACATGATTGAACCAGTGGAAGTGGAATATTGCAATATGTTTACTAGCAAGGGAAGTGGGAATGTTTCTAAACCCAAAACCCCATTTGTCTTGAGAGGCCCTGGGTCTTGATTATCTAAATCTAAAACATCTCAAGATTGTGCGAACGTTGTTACTAGGTCTAACGCTAGAATCTCTATCGAGGGTCCTAACCCTCTTGTTGCCACGTCCGCACCAAAACAAACTGTGGATAAGACTATTGTTGGTTCTACCAACAAGACCACGAAGGTAGTACCTATGCCTCCTACTGCTAGTTATAGCATTCTTGACCAGCTTCAAAGGACCAATGCTCAGATAACTATTTTTGAGTTATTGAAAATCCCACCTGCTCATAGGTAGATTTTGGACAAAGCTCTCACTGAAGCTAATGTCCACAAAGATATCAATCTGGATCAGTTTCAATCCATGGTGGGTCATTTGACCTCACCACATTATTTATCCTTCTCTGAAGAAGATGATCACTCAATTAGTCACCTGCACAATGCTCCCCTGCACATAGAAGTCATGATCGGCAAACAGCTAGTCTGTCGCGTGCTCATTGATAATGGTGCGGGTCTTAATATTTGCTCTGCTCATTTTCTTGCTCAACTAGGTTATGGCGAGGATTGCATAGATTCCCACAAGAGAATTACCATAAAAGCTTATGATGAGGAAGAGAGAACATCTAAAGGTCTAGTTGTGCTACCCATTCGGGTTGGCCCAGTTGAAAGAGAGGTCATATGTCAGGTGCTAGACCTTCCTCTTGCACATAATATTCTGCTAGGAAGACCGTGGATTCAAGAGATGCAAGCGGTTCCTTCTACATACCATCAGTGTATCAAGTTTTCTTTTCAAGGTGCAGAAGTGACCTTTCCTGCTAGCATGGGTTCTTCTTGTAATGCTCTCTCTCAATCAACTGACAGTCTTGTTCCAACTAATAGAGAATACACAGAACTCTGCGATGCCAAGCTCAAAGACATGGAACAAACACTAAAAATTATAGACATAGGCATGGGGGGATATCAAATGGAACTCGTGCTGTCATTAGCAGCTCTACCCCCGTCTCCTCGATCTTATGGGAGACCTTCTGAGCACAACAAATCTTTCGCTACTCCTAAGATAGTTTATAAGGGTACATTTGTACGGTCTAATACATCATTGGAAGATGAAGACAAGGAAAGAGCTATAAAGGCTTGGCTTTGTAAAGGAAAGAACACAGCTAAACAAACTGCCCCGGCTCATGAATTAAATCCTAACAGTGAGGGTCTTAAGATTATGAAATGTTTTGGGTACAAAGGAAGTAGCCCGATAGGTGTGAATGGCAATGAGTTAGTGGAACCTATCCAAGCTATAGATCAAAAGACAAAAGACACCCCTGGTTTAGGTTTCAAAAAGGTCTTGTTTCATCTAGGGATCAATAAATTTGTGCCAAAATTAGAACCTACACCAGAACCCGAAGGCACAACTGCAGTCGACACTATACAAGATAGCTTGGATGAGGATTTCTTTCCTTATCCCATCCCTCCAGACCTGGCAGCATTCTTTGCAGAGCTAGATAAGTTTGTGCCATGTACCTATACAGCTGAAACTGGCAGTGATTCTGATCAAACCACTCCATTAGAGACACTAACTTTTGAGAAATGGAAAGACTTACAAGATCCTAACTTCAAAGGAGAAAGCTACATGCCACCAAAATTTCAAGAACGGTTGACACAAGGACAGACTAGTATTACAAGAACTCAAAAACCTTCATGGTGCAAGCACCCAAGTCAGAGTTCAGATACAAACTCTCATGAGTATGAGTTTGATAGTTTGTCAGCAGGATCTTATGAAAGACTTCTCGACATAAGTGAGGGGTCTAGTGAAAAGCCTAATGAGTCCGAGTCTATAGGTGTTAACATGTCTTCTACTTCGATCGTTAGGGATCAAAAGGATTCAAACACACCTTTGGACGAGATCGGTTTAGCTCTCAACTTGCTTGTTAATGCTTTCAATGACTATACTGTGAATGAACTTGAACCTGTCACATCTCTTTCCCTCCAACATTATGAATTAATAGACTGGAATTCCCCTTCTTCATCCAGTGAAGTCCTTACATTCCAGAATGATTACACTTTAGCCTTCTACCATCACGCTATTGAGCCTGTAATGTCCTCCACTAGTGAAGAAAGTGTCAACATGACCGAGGCTGACATCAAGTACCTTAGTCAGAAAATTAAAAGAAGAAAAAATAAGCGCTCTGATGGTGAAAACCACATTGTGGCAGTATCAGAGACAAAAAAAGTAAAAATAAAAGTCGTATCTGAATGTGAAAACCTCTCTGAGGCACCTGAGGATGAGGTACTCAATGCACTTTCGAGTCACTTCCAAGAACGCTCATCAGTGTTAATTGAACCAACTCAGTCGATAAATCTGGGAACAGAAGAGCATCCACATATCCTTCATGTGGCCAAGTCATTATCTATAGAGGAACTTAAGGAATTTACATAATTTTTCCAAGAGAAAGAGATAAATTTTGCATGGACATATTCTGACATGCCGGGTGTGGATCCTGATCTCATTATGCATCACTTATCAATAGCTCCAGGTGTGAAACCTATCAAGCAAAAACTTAGAAAGATGCATCCGCATGTAGCTTTATTGATCAAGGTAGAATTGGAAAAACTTCTGAAAGTCAGGTTCATCTGAGGGATTGATTATGCAGAGTGGATTTCTAATATAGTCCTAGTGACTAAACATGACAAATCTATTAGGGTCTGCATAGACTTTAGAGATTTAAATTTGGCATGTCCCAAAGATGATTTTCCACTTCCTAACATTGACATGATCATGGATATGATAGCGGGATATGAGATGTATTCATTAATGGACAGTTTCTCTGGTTATAATCAAATCAAAATTGCGCCAGAGGACCAAGAGAAAACCGCTTTTACTTGTGCATGAGGTACATTCTATTGGAATGTTATGCCCTTTGGTTTAAAGAATGCTGGGGCTACTTATCAAAGAGTTGTTACTACAATATTTCATGACATGATGCATAGGACAATGGAGGACTACATGGATGACACACTTGCCAAAAGTATGGATAGAAAGACACGTCTCACTAATCTAGGTCCTATACTAGATCGTATGGAGAAATTCAAGTTGTGTCTAAACCCTAAGAAATGTGCATTTGGGGTTACTTCAGGAAAGTTACTTGGCTATATCATTTCTGTGAAAGGAATTGAGGTGGATCCGGCAAAGGTACAAGCTATAATGGAAATACCACCACCCCATAATATCAAACAAATCAGAGGTCTCCAAGGTCGGCTCCAATCTATCAGACAGTTCATCTCGCAATTAGCTGACAAGTCACAACCTTTCACCAAAACTCTGCATAATGGTGTGACTTATGACTGGAACAAAGGATGTGAACAAGGATTTCAACAGATTAAACAATATCTAGCCAATCTGCCCATACTGATGCCTCTTATTCAGGGGAAGCCTTTGATCTTATATATCTCAGCAACAGAAACATCATTGGGTCTCTCTTGGCCCAAGAGAATCCAAATCATAAAGAAAGATCCATTTACTACATCAGCAGAACATTGGTCTCTTACGAAATGAATTACTCAGTAATTGAGAAGGCTTGCTTAGCAGTAGTGTTTGCTTCCCAGAAGCTATGACACTACATATTGGCTCACACTACGAGGTTAATCACAAAGATCCATCAATTGAAATACTTACTCAGTAAAGCTACCCTCACAGGTAGACTAGCTAAATGGGTCATGCTCAGTGAGTTTGATATTGTATATGTTGAGAGAAAAGCTATCAAAGGACACGCGATTGCGGATCAATTGGCTGAAGCACCTCTTACAGATCATAAACCATTAAAAATGGAATTCCCAGACGAGTCCATTATGCTTGTCATGCATCAGAAATGGACAATGTTCTTTGATGGTTCATTCACCCAATAGGGGTCAGGAGCTGGAATTTTGTTTATCACACCTCATTTGTACTCCTTACCAAAGGCATACAAAATGATGTTTCCTTGTACCAATAATATTGCCGAGTATGAAGCTTTGATCAATGGACTCAAGATTGCTATTGAATGGCGAGTGGATGAACTAAAAGTCTTTGGAGACTCACAACTAGTTATCAATCAAGTTAACAACACTTATCAAACCAAAGATGAAAATTTGGTACCCTATAAAAAGATGGTTGACAGCCTCAAGAATTACTTTGCACATGTCACTTTTCAGCAAATTCCCCAGGCGGATAATAAAGCGGCTGATGCTATGGCTACTCTGGCCTCTATGTTACAAATGCCAGAGAATGATTTCAAACATGAGTTCCTAGTGGAGACATTATGCTACCCTGCCTATGACTCTCCTGACTCCCAAATGGTCTATTCAGTAATTGGACATGATTCGTCTCGCTACCACCACATCTACTCTTATCTCCATAACCAAACTATTCCTAACATATATACTAGAAATGAAAAATGCCATCTAATCCGCAGTGCTTCACAGTATGTCATCATAGCAAACGACTTGTATAGATGGGGTCTATACAGTACCCTCCATAGGTGTCTAGAACCTGATGAGTCCAAACGCGCGTTAGAAGAAGTACACAAAGGAATTTGTGGTTCTCACTCAAATGGTCTGACACTTGCTCGTAAGCTTATTAGAGCTGGTTATTATTGGCCCGATATGGAGAAGGAAGCTACGCAATTTGCCAAGTCTTGCAAGAAATGTCAACTCCATGGTAACTTGATTCATGCTCCAGCCAAGGAGCTCATTCCCTTTATCACCTTTTGGCCATTTCAAAAATGGGCTTTCGACTTAGTGGGTCAGATATATCCCTCTTCTTCAAGAGGACACAAGTACATCATCACTGCTATGGATTATTTTACTAAATGGGTTGAGGCAGTACCTCTCAGTGTAGCTGATGGTAAATCTGTAGCTATGTTTATCTTAAACTACATTATCCGTAGATATGGTGTACCCTCCTCTATTATCACTGACAATGGAGGACAATTCAAGAATAAAGATCTGACAAATTTGTGCACTAAGTTCAAGATTATTCAACATTAGTCATCTATTTACTATCCTCAAGGAAATGGACAGGCCGAAGCTTCCAATAAAACAATTCTCAAGATCCTGCACCGTACGGTACACAAGTCTGGATGGGATTGGCACCTCCAGATTAATCCAACTTTATGGGCCTATCACACCAGTATAAGAACACCAACAGGGGCCACGCCCTTTTCTTTAGTTTATGGTGTAGATGTTGTACTGCCTATTGAGGTTGAGATTCCTACCTTGCGAGTCTCTTTGAAAGGCCTCATTACAGATGATGACATTAGAATATCTCGGCTTCAAGAGCTTGAGTTACTGGATGAATGTCGGAAGGTGGCGTTCAATCATCTCAGAGCATATCAAAAGAGGATATCTAAGAGCTATAACAAGAAGGTTAGACCAAGAGACTTCCAAACGGGTGATCTCGTCCTGAGAGAGAATCCTAAAAATCAGCAACAGCGGACTCAAAAAGGGAAGTTTGAGCCAAACTGGCTTGGTCCTTATATCATTACTGCAGTATTTGGGTCTGGTGCTTATCAGCTCTCCACTACAAAAGGTGAACCACTCAAAGAGCCCATCAACGCTCTTCACCTGAAGAAATTCTACAATTGAGATATCTTCTGCATGCTCATGTACATACGTTATTTTCTGAGAAAATCCTAAAAATTGTAAAATGTCCTGAAAAAATGATCATCTTAGTGAAAACCTGGCAAACAGGCGCTTTGATATATCTATTATCCTGGTGAAAACCTGGTAAACAGGTGCCTTGATAATACCAAAAAAATGAAAAAATACAAAAATACAAAAAAATTAAAAAAAAGAACAAAAAAATTGAAAAAAATGAAAATACAAAAAAAGAGAAAAAGAGAAAAATGTGCCATTGATGAAAACCTGGTAAACAGGTGTCATGGTAGCAAAAATGGAATTTCTGCCAAGATGGTGAAAACCTGGTAAATAGGCACCTCTTGTTTCACAATGCTTTATCTGTCACGACATCTCTTGGCTTTCTCGCATTTGCTTTGCTGCCTTTTCCACTTCAGTTTGCTTTCCCGCTTCAGTTCGCTTTCCTGCTTTAGTATGCTCAGGCATTTGCTTTCAGTCATCTTCGAGATTTTGCTCGACCTCACATGGATTGAAATTGGTCATACTCGGGGGCATGTTCCTGGTCTAGGGGGCATTGTCTTATTTTTTTGCATCGGTCACCAGTGGTTCTCACTACGTCTGCCTGTCGATGCTCTGTGGCATTTCGTCTCTTCTTGAGACTCTCCTTCGCATTAGTCACCAGTGGTTCTCACTGCGTCTGCCTGCTGATGGTTCAATCTCATTATCGACCTTTATGCTTGAGAATCTCTTGCGACAGTCACCAGTGTTTCTCACTGAGTCTACCTACTGTCACTACATTGCTGAGATTTCTCCCATTGTTTTGATATCTGTTTGTTCGGCTTCGATCCATTCGTCACTTGGGGGCATGGCTCCCCACTTTGATCGCTTTTTGATTTACACTTGAGTCAGTAATCTTGTCGAAGGACAACTCTCTACTGGCGCAAACTGGTGTTTTTCAACAGCTTAATCAGACAATGTTTTTTTAACACTCCCTTTGGACACATCTGTGTTTTTCAACACACTTCAGATATCTCGCGACGTAAACATCTCTCGATAGCAATCAAACACATTGCACTCACAAGCACAATGGTGTTTTTCAACACCCTAAACATAGACACATTCGTGAGCCTTGAAACATGTTGAGATATGATTGACTCTTTCTTTGTATGTTGTCTATTCTCATGGATTTTATTGATATTTTCTTTTATCTACTTCTTGTTGGTGTGGTTTCGATGATCCGACAACGTCAAATAAATAAGGTGTATGTGATAAGAGCTTCTACATTAAGGTGGAACAACCTCACATCCCTCGATCTTGTTTATTTGTATGCCAAGGGGAGGTCAGAATTATCTCCTTGACTGTTATTGTTGTGTTTGTTTACTTGCAAATTCTTAATATATCAAGATGGAAACAACGTTCAAGTCACCTTGGCTTTTGTGCCTTGGTGCTTATGTTCATTTCCTACATTTTATCCAATGAAAGTCATATTCATATTCTCATGGTTGCAGCAGCACCAGTAAGGATTGTATTAACTCTGATGATCTAAAAGCACTCGATGATGATAAATACGATGAGTCCAACAACCAAAGTCCTAGGATTGCATTTAGCTTAGGCTTGCATTTGCATTGTAGGCTTGCATTTGCATTTTAGGCTTGCATCATGGTAGTTTTGATGCTCTCTTCATTCATCTTCTCATTCTTCAAGGGTCCTCGTCTTTCATCATGGCCTCCTCTCGACGGCACAAGTGTCCGGTCCCCGCTCTCGATCTTTGTTCGTGTTCTTTTGGTTAGTACCTATTGTATATTGCAAATATCCTGCATGAGATGATTAGTACCATTGCATCCATTGCATTACATTCATTTCCAAAAAGTGCATTTCCATACATTCATTTGCATTTATATATCCATAAACAAGTGCATCCATTATAAGCATAAATAAAATCATACGTAGCATTTATCCATCTAACATCTATCATAGCATTTTCATACATCAATAAAATATGTGCATAAACATTTGCATATTCATCCATTGCATACATCTCTAAATCCATACATCTAATCATATAGGAAATCATCTCATAAAACATACACATTTAAAGCAATATATAAACATGTATAATGATGCCAAAAATCGAGCTCATATATATCGATCGGTCTGAATGTACAAGAGTGCTACTTGAGCACGATATGTCAAAATGGTGGTACAATATACATCAAGATCTAACCACCCGGTGGAGGTGGAGGGGGCGGTATGCCCTGCTGCTAAGGGGGTGGCATACCCTACTGCTGAGGAGGAGGACCTAGTGGAGATGGTCCCGGTGGAGCGACCCGTGCACCAGCATACTCTGTGAAAGGATGAATCTGATCCGCTGCCTCAGGTACTACAATAGTATACGCAGCATAATAGTAAGAAGCCTGAGTAGCCTCGTATCTAGTCTCCAACTATGATCTATCTAGTGCCTCTTGCAACTCCCGGTCTCACTCTGATATCCACGTATCTCGAATGATCACCTGTGTATGGAGCTCATCACGCTCCCTCTGAGTCTGTCGGGCTCTCTCCCTGACTCTCCGGAGAGCCTCCTGTAACTGTGCTACCTGTCTACTTGCTGGAGGATCAGTCAGAATAGCATCAGCCATCACTGTATCATCTACCTGCTCCGCAGCTCTGTCCTGGCTGCCACTGGGCCCAGCACCTACATCTAATCCCATGGGTCTCACAGGAATATCAGTCTGTACTGTCCTGGGCCATACAACTCTCTCCTATTGCTGTAGAGGTGGATTCTATGGCTGCTGATCCTGTGGCTGTTGTCCTGGTGGAGGAACTTGCTGTGCCTGTTGTTGTGGTGGTGGTTGTACCACCTGAGGTATCTGACCCACTGGAGCTGTGAATCTCAGAAATGGGTGAGCTAACATGTAGTCTTTGTATGCAGGTGTCATACTTGCATTTGTCACAGCAGCCATATAATCCCACCTAGATGGTGGTACCCAGGCGTCTATCATGCTATGCCCCCTGTCAAGCAGTCTCTGCCAACCCTTCTTCGTCTCATCGACAAATCGGGCATATGTACAGTACTCCAGAGACACGTCTTGCGGCCTCCCAAACTGGCGCAATACGCACGTAAGCAAGAAGCGCTCAATAATAGTAATAGTACATCCTATTAGAGGACGCAAGCAGAACATGTATGATAGCTCATGACAAGCATCATCCCATAACTCAGTGGCTGCCCAAGGTTGTCATATGACTGCAGCCATATCATCAATCTGTGCCCTCCACTGCTCAGTCTTACCCAGCGCGGGCTAGGTCATCGATCCTGCATATCTATAAATATATGGCTCTAATGGCTGTCGTGTATCATGAAATATCGGCCTACATACGGGAAGGTGCTCCTAGGCCCAAATCTGCAAAATGACGACTCCTACCGCCATAGTATGGACACCTCAATACACGATCTCGTGCATCTCATGGTACATCTACACAAGCATGCACTCGCCCCATCCAAAAGTAACTACAGGAACAACCAGCATCTTCTGGAGCATGCCACCCCAGCCACACTCTAACCCGTGCTGACCACGATCTGGAACCAAATGACAACTCAGAAACAGTGCTAATACAACTGCCAGGGGATAATCTCTGCCATAACTACGTATCAACTCCTCCCATGAGATGGACTGGTCCATCACCAAATCATCCTAAAAAATGGCTCTCAAAGCCTGTGTACCATCTCTAGGCTATGTGTTGTACTCTACACGAGCTCCATGGAAAGGCACTCTCAAAATCTGATATACATCCTCTGGAGTCACCGTCATCTCTCCCTGCGGCAAGTGAAAAGTGTTCGTCTCCGAATGGAAACGCTCAACCAGGGCACCAAGTAATCTGTGATTCACCTGAATATCGGGTACATCACGCAGGTAAGTCAATCCTAGCCCATCAATGTGGGCCCCGTCAGCATCTGAATAGTATCTGTAATAACTCACCCACATGATAAGATGATGAGATTTGAAATCGATATCTGGGAAGTCGACCTACAAAGCAAGTGACAAAATTGGATCAGTACCTCAATAATGATGATTTTTCAAAGCAAAAGACAATAAATGCAGCTATGGACCTATTCTACACATAGCTTAAGATATGGCAACTGGTTGACTCTGTGACGCAATAAAATGACAATTTTTTACTTTTGGCCAGTTTCCCATGTGAGAAAACTCTTTTCCCACGCGAGGAAACTCTCTTCCCGTGCGAGCTTTCGCGAGGCGGGATGTGTTCTTGCACGAGATTCTAGAAATCTCGTGTGGCGCACGTGCGCTCTTCGCATGAGCGCTGGGGAGGGGCCCGCGCGCGGAACCCCTAACCTGCGCGAGGATTCAGATTCCTCACGCGAAAGGCGATTAAGACCAGCGCGAGGAAACTATTTCCTCACGCGAGATTGGGCGAGACAAGTCCTAAATGACCTAAAAATATGCTAAACGCTAAAAATTGATAAATTTTTTCTGAAATACAGGATCAGGTTATGATTACTCATAGGTGCGTCATACTCCAGTGGTCGGTTGTGTTGTCGGGAGCGCTCAAATCAATAAGATTGTACAGGAATGCTATCAATATCAGCTGGACCCCTTGCCATCACTAAAGTCAAAAGGTGAATAATGATTTGAAAATGACCCCTCCGGGCCTTATATAGCCTTTGACCTAATTTTTCAAAGTGCTCCATTTTCCGCGAAAGTTGCACCCTTGGCTAAATGGACCGTTCTGAATCCATTTTCGTGATCGAAATCAAAATTCGACACTCCTAAGCAGCTCGAAATCGCGTTTTAAAATTTTTGGGACCGACGCGATCGAACACTTGTACAGTCAATTTTCTGACGTTGCTTTCTTGTCAGGAGTATCTCTTGTTATCATTTTTCTCAGTTTCTGCAATCTTTTCATCAAAGTCAACTCTAGTCAATTCTGGTCAACTATGGTCAAACCTAACCAACAGGACCTCTGGATCGCTCTAAATCGATTCTGCTCTATCTTGATCTATATTTCTCTGCGATTTCTCGCTCTCATCACTATGATATGTCATCTTTTGATTTCACTCCCGAGGGGGAAAGATGATTGCATCATTGAATCTTTTCGCATCATTCTCAAATCAGTCTGATCTGAATCAAAAATCCCCATTGCTAGGGGCATATTCAATTTTTCGTACCTTATGGTCAAAATTGGATATTCCATGATCTTGAATCTCTAGGGGCATCTTGATGTCTCACATCTTGTCATCTATCTTTCTAGGTATCTGAGCAATCTAACTCGGATCCTCAAGGATCAAGCTTCGTTCTGGAGATGATTCTTGAAATCTCATTGGGTATTGGGGCAATCTAACCCTAATTCCTGAAAGTTATGCTTCGTTCTGAAGATGGCTCTCAAAAACTCTTTTGACCATTATCTAGGCAATCTAACTTGGATCTTGGAGGGCTAACCTTCGTTTTGGGGCAATCTAACCCTGATTCTGAAGATAGTCCTGGATCTTCATCAGCTATCAGTGGACATTGGGGCAATCTAACCCTGATTTTGATCTTCTCTCAGATGATTCTGCTTCTCAATCTGATCGGTGTCTTGGCAACCTAACCTAGACTTCTGAAATCTTCATCTTCACTTCAAACTATTCTTTGAATCAATGCGCTGCTCGCACATCAATTCAAAGAGGGGCAAAATGTAACACCCCAAAATTGGCACCTTATAATCCAATCA